>OW121744.1:21195535-21480535 GCA_933228675.1 Stomorhina lunata
CGATTTCTATTTAGGCATTAAAAGACTAGCAGTTACACACAGAAAAGCTGGTAAAGATATCAGGTATTAAATTGGACATGTAAATAATGCTATGGCAAAAGGGGAAAAAATTGCAAGTACATATTTGTTGCTACTACGAGCAACAGCTACAACAAAAATAATGACAGCAACAACATAGTTTTCTAGCTGGAAAAAGATATTGCTTGTAATATGGCAGCTAAACAAGCGCCAGTTCATGAATTTTTGTTTGTGCTGTGTGACGTTATTTATATAAAACTGGGTGAGAACAGTGGGTAGGAGGGGAGGAAAAAATACAAGAAAATATTTTTTTTTCAATTTTAATTAATATATTCTATAGGTTTCTTAATGAAATGTGTCTTAAACTCAAACTCTCTTTACTTCTTAAAAATATATTAATCTCCTTTTTGCCCACTGTACCTTAATATCTATAACACTATTAACCTAACAGTAGTTTTTAAACATAATAGCCCAGTTCATAAGCCCTTGTAAATAGTATAACATCGTAGCATTTGCACATCGATGTAGCAAAAAAATAATTTTGTATACAAATATTTAAAATTTTAACAAGTAAGAAAGTGCTATAGTCGGTCAAGACCGACCATACGATACCCTTCACCACCAAGGTCAAAGGTGTTCTTTTTCCTGTACAAAGACATATATTTACTAAATTTTACTATCATACATACATTTTCTCAAAACTTATACGCTTAAGCTGTTTCCGTCATTTAGACTTATATGAGAGCTAGGGTCAAGTGTGGACCGATTATCTCGAAATTTAACAAAATGATTACAATTGTTACAAAAATTATGTGTTTAAAAACTAAACTTGAAATTCTTATTATCTTTAGATTTACTAGCGTTTTAGTGATATTTGTCTCATTTAGTGCTTTTTAAAAGAAGAGTTTGTATTGGAGCTATGGTCAAATGTCGACCAATTTCAACGAAATTTGCTACAGTAATTTTAGTTTACATAAGCAGCATTTATTTTAAATTTCATGAAAAAATATTTATATTTGTGGTCAATATATCAATTCCGGAAAGTGGGACCTATGGGAGATATCAAAAATAATGGACCGATTTTGACGAATTTCAATAGCCATGGTCCCATTATCAAAAAAAATGATCTGTGCCAAATTTCATCAAATTATCTTAATTATCAATATCTCCAAGACAAAGATTATGCCTGGAGGCTATGGCGCAAACCCGTCGCCACACATCAATGTGGATAACGAGGTTAATGGATGTGAAGGTACCTTTAATTATCTTGGTAGTTTGGTATCTACAAAAGGTGGCGCCGACGAGGATATTGAATCGCGTATTAATAAGGCAAAATCTGCATTCGGCATTCTCCGAACTATATGGAAATCTCGGCAAATATCAACAACAACTAAGTTACGAATATATAACTCGAATGTCAAGTCCATCTTGTATTAGGGCTGCGAAACTTGGAAACGCACAAATGCCATCGATAAGTGCCTACAAACCTTTGCAAACAAATGCTTGCGACAAATCCTTAATATATGGTGGCCAAATCGCATAAGAAATGAAGATCTACTAAACGCTACAAACCAAATCCCTTCTTCTATAGAGGTATGTCAACGGAAATGGCGGTGGATAGGTCACACAGTTCGAAGGCCAATACCAACATTGCTCGACAAGCGCTTCGTTGGAATCCACAAGGAAGCGGCAGTCGTGTTGGTGCTCCTGCTAGAACGTGGAGAAGATCAATTGAAGCGGACTTACAAGCAGCAAACTATTGATGGAATGATGTATGCCTAACATCTCGCAATAGAGTTCGATATAAAAGGATGGTTGGGGCCCTATGCTCCACTGGGAGTCAAGGATAACAGAAGATGAAGATTTTAAGAATTACATACGTCAGCACAAACCTGTAATACTCTTTCCACCTATGATTTTGAAGGGTATAGATAACTATATCGATTTTCATAGGCTGACTGTTCGCCACGGATTGTGAACTGGGCTAATGTATCAAACTGCAAAAACTTTACATTTTCATTTTAAAACATTCAAAAATTTTATAGTTTTACATTACAACATGATTTGCATGTTTAAGCTGTTTATTAAACACATATTAAATATAAATAATTTTGCTTTTAGAAACAAAGTTAAAGTAAATGAACTCGAACGTGTTATGTGTCGCGCAGATAGACATATCAACAGCCAACGGCCATAGAAATTTTTAAACAAAGCGTGGGCCATATAATGATAGTTCAGAGATAAAGTTGCAACAAAAAAATTAGTTCAAATAACCAAAAAAAAAAAATAAAAAATATTATTATCTTCTTATGAATTTTGTAGCCAAATTAAGACGAAAGATAAGACCTGCAATAAGTACCACTATGTATCCTTTAAATTTTATTAAAAAATAAGTTGGAGTTGCAAGTGGGTTGTTAACCCAGTTTCTTTTTCAAACTAAATATTAGATGGATAACTATTTAGACCTCAAAAATTAACCCTCTACTTCATAAACGAAAAATAAGGTTATAGCAAGCTTTCAAATCAAACTTTTCATACAAAATCTCTACAATAAGACTTTGATAATTTTAAAAATCGTACTAAATAGCCCACCCGATTGTATGAATTCTCTAAGTTTTTCTATATAAAAAAGTACAGAAAAAATTTTTATGGAAATTTTGAAAATTTGTTTTGCTTTTAGTTTTACTAATAAAGTCTACCCTTGTCTATGAACAGCTAAATCAATTATCTTAACTCCAAACATTTTATGTTTATCAAATGCTATTTTTTTATTCCTTTCAATACGAGTATACCTCCTTTGTAACTTTTTTCTAACTGTCATGTCTCCGCCAAAAGTGCGTGTTTGCTTTATTTAGCGTCTTTTTGAATATAAAATAGTTTGGTTAACTCTTTAACCCTTTAAAGGCAGTAATTACTTAGGTATATATTTCCGTAAATTTAAGAGTAATATTGCTTATACAAACGTAAAAAACTGTACTTAAATTCGTTTGACTCGGTCCAGATTTGACCAGAACGAATTTTTTAAATATAAATATATATCTCTATATGCCAAGGTTGGCCAAATGGAGAACATTTTAAAATAAGAGTGTTCAATCTTAAAATGAGAATGTGCTCAGAGAATTGTATTTGCTGTCTGTTTTTTGTTATAGTTATGCAGCCGTAGGCAGCCCATACCACCAGAAGCCAATGACTTTTGTAATATTCGTAAACAAAAAATTTCCAACATTGTTGCCGCGACACTTTTATTGTAAGAAATAAAAGTAACCGAATTGGAAATATTTTTTTAAACTACTAAATTCTAATATTAAACAATTTTAGATTTTTAAATAAAAAAATTTTTATCGCAAATTTCTTTTTTTGAAAAAAAATTTCCAAAGAAACATATTCTTATCAAAAATATTTCTATAATAAAATTTTTGTCTAGAAACTATCTGTTTCGATACAAACATTTTATTATAGAAAAATTTTTGATAAAAATATTTTTCTTTGGAAAAATTTTCGAAATAAAAAAATTTCGATAAAAATTTTTTTCTAAAGAAAAATTTTCGATAAATATTTTTTTCTAAAGAAAAATTTTCGATAAATATTTTTTCTAAAGAAAAATTTCCGATAAAAATTTTCTATGTAACATTTTTGATACAAAAATTTTCTATAGAAAAATTGCTGATCAAAAATTTTCTATAGAAAAATATTTGATAAAAAAAAAAAAAAATTTATAGAAAAATTTTTTATGAAAAAAAATTTGTATAAAAAAAAAATTTGTATAAAAATATAAAAAAAAAATATAAATATAAAAATTGTTGATAAAAAATTTTCTATAGAAATTTTTTTTTTATCAAAAATTTTCTATAGTAAAAATTTTGATAAAAAAAATTTCTATAGAAAAATTTTTGATAAAAAAATTTTCGTTAAAAGAAATTAATTAATTAGTTGAACCAAAAATTTATGTTAAGAGGTTGTGGGTTCGAATCCGGGCTCAGGATTTTCAAATTTTCTATAGAAAAATTTTTGATAAAAAAATTTTCTATAGTGAAATTTTTGATAAAAAAAAATTTCTATAGTAAAATTTTTGATAAAAAAAAATTTTTATAGTAAAATTTTTGATAAAAAAAAATTTCTATAGTAAAATTTTTGATAAAAAAAAATTTTTATAGTAAAATTTTTGATAAAAACAATTTTCTATAGACAAATTTTTGATAAAAAAAACATTTCTATAGAAAAATTTTTGATAAAAAAATTTTCTATAGAAAAATTTTTGATCAAAAACATTTTCAATAAACAAAATTTGTTATAAAAAAATTTGTATAGAAAATTTTTTGATAAAAAAAAATTCTATAATTTTTTTATAAAATTTTGTTAAACACAAATTTCTATAGAAAAATTTTGATAAACAAAAATTTCTATAGAAAAATTTTTGATAAGAAAAAATTTTTGATCAAAAAAATTTCTATGAAATTTTTGATAAAAAAATTTGCAAAAGAAAATTTTGCTACTGAAAAAATTTTTTATAGAAAAAATTTTTATAGAAAAATTTTTGATAAAAAAATTTTTATAGAAAAATTTTTGATAAAAAAATTTTCTATACAAAAAATTTGCATACAAATTTTCAATAGAAAAATTGTTGATAAAAAATATAATCAATAAAAAAACAATTATATAAAAAAAAAATTTGTACAGAAAAATTTTTGATAAAAAAACTTTCTATATAAAAATTTAAATATTTTATAGAAAAATTTTTTAATAAAAAAATTTTCTATAGAAAAATTTTTGAAAAAATAAAACATTATAGAAAAATTTTATATTCCAAAATGTTTGATCAAAAAATGTCTATAGAAAAATTTTTGATAAAAAAAAAAACTTCTATAAAAAAAATTTGTATAGAAAAATTCTTGATATTTTTCTGTAGATAATTTTTTGATAAAAAAAATTGAGTAAAAAATTTTGCAAAAAAAAATTTCAATAGAATAATTTTTGATAAAAATAATTTCTTAAAAAAATTTTGGTGAAAAATTTTCTATAAAAAATTTTTGATGAAAAAAAATTCCTATAAAAAATTTTTTAATAAAAAGAACCTTCTATGAAAAGTGAAGAAAAATGAAAACTGGAAAAGGTTTTTGTTTTGTTCAGTCGATAATCTGATAAAAAAAAATTTTCTATAGAAAAATTTTGATTAAAATATTTTCTGTAGAAATTTCCAAACATTTTGATAAAAAAAATTGTCTATAGAAAAATTTTTTATAAAAAAATTTTCCAAAAATTTTTGATAAAAAAATTTTTTATATAAAAATTTTTGATAAAAAAAATTTCTATAGAAAAATTTTTCAAATTTTTTGATAAAAAAATTTTCCAAAATTTTTGACAAAAAATTTTTCCAAAATTTTTGATAAAAAAATATTTCAAAATTTTTGATAAAAACATTTTCTATAGAAATATTTTTGATAAAAAAAATTTCTATAGAATAATTTTTGATAAAAAAAATTTTCTATAGAAAATTTATTTTTGATAAAAAAAAAAAAAAATAGAAAATATATTTTATCAAATATTATTCTATAGAAAATTTTCAAATATTTTGATAAAAAAATTTTCTATAGAAAAATTTTTTATAAAAAAATTTTCTATAGAAAAATTTTTAACAAAAAATTTTTGATAAAAAAATTTTCTAAAATTTTTGATAAAAACATTTTCAATAGAAATGTTTTTGATAAAAAAATTTTCTATAGAAAAATTTTTGATAAAAACAAATTTCTATAGTAAATTTATTTTTGATAAAAAAATTTTCTATAGAAAAGTTATTTTTGAAAAAAATAAATTTTTGTAGAAAATTTATTTTATCAGAAATTTTGCTATAGAAAATTTTCAAACATTTTGATAAAAAAATTTGCTATGGAAAAATTTTTAATAAAAAAATTTTTCAAAATTTTTGATAAAAAAAAATTTTCCAAAATTCTTGATAAAAACATTTTCAATAGAAACATTTTTGATAAAAAAATTTTCTAGAGAAAATTTTTTGATAAAAAAAAATTTTCTATAGAAAATTTATTTTGGATAAAAAAAATTTTTTATAGAAAATTTATTTTATCAGAAATTTTGCTATAGAAAAAAATTTTTGATAAGAAAAAAAATCTATAGAAAAATGTTTGATAAGAAAAATTTTTGATAAAAAATTTTTTTTTAACAGCAGAACTACACATAGAAAAAAAAATACCTATTTTAGTTAAAAGTATAAAAAATGGCAACTCTTCCCATGATTTTTTTGTTTTGTTTGAGTAAAGAAAAAGTTTTCTTGTTTAATGTAAATTGTTGTTATTCCCCTGCCAACCTTGCTCTAAGTATTGAAACTAAACTTTCGCATTCGTTGAATCACATTTCAATTTAGTAGTGTAGGGTGTCATATGGTCAGGCTCGTGCCGCAACAAAACTATCTTACATGCTTTACATTCTATAAGATTTTTTTTTGTTTGTTGCATGTCAAAGAGTTCAAATGATGACATGAAAGATATTTTGTTTGCTGTTGGTCTCTGTCTGTCTATCTATCTTTGATTCCTTATAATTTTCCCTGACTATCTGTCAATAAATGGTATATCCATTTTAGAGGTTAACTAATATAATATGGAATGGGGATGTAGGAAATTGTACTCTTGGGTGCAGTTTAATAAAAAGAAGACATTGATGAAATGTGTAATGAAAAAAAAAAAAATATTGCAAAACATAAATCGGAAGTTAAAAGATGGAGAAACAGCAAAAGAAATTAGTAGAAAAGAAAGATTACACAGTGAAACAATTTTTTTCGTCTATATCGTTTCCAGAACTTTAGACAAATTTTTTAAAATCGGATTTAAGATGAATGTTTTACTTGAATTTAAGATAAATGTAGGTAGCAGTTCGAAATTGCACTTGGTTTACTACTTTACTACATCATTATCAATATATCTGTTCTAATATTAACAAGTAAGAAAGCGCTATAGTCGGTCAAGCCGACCATACGATACCCTTCACCAATAAGGCCAAAGGTGTTATTTTTCCTGTACAAAGACAAATATTTGCTAAATTTTGCCATCATACAAACATTTTCTCAAAACGTATATATTCAACCTGTTTCCGTCATTTGGACTTATATGAGAGCTAGGGTCAAATGTGGACCGATTATCTCGAAATTTGGCAAATTGATTACAGTTGTTACAAAAATTATGTATGCAAAAAACAAACTCAAAATTTTTATTATCTTTAGATTTACGAGCGTTTTAGTGATTTTTTGTCTCATTTAGTGCGTTTTTGAAGAAGAGTTTGTATGGGAGCTATGGTCAAATGTCGACCGATTTCAACGAAATTTGGTACAGTGATTTACGTTTACATAAGCAGTATCTGTTTTAAATTTCATGAAAAAATATTGATATTTGTGGGCAATATCGCAATTCCGGGAAGTGGGACATATGGGAGGTACCATAAATAATGGACCGATTTTGACCAATTTCAATAGACATGGTCCCATTATCAAAAAAATTATCTGTGCCGAATTTCGTCAAATTGTCTTTAGAATTGCGACCTGTAGTTTAATTACAAAGTTTACATGGGGGTCCAGCCGTCCAGCCAGCCAGACGGACGGACGGACATCGCTAAATCGACTCAGAAAGTGATTCTAAGTCTATTGGTATACTAAAAGGTGGGTCTAAGACAAATATTTCTATGCGTTACAAACATCAGCACAAACTTATAATACGCTTTCCACCTATGGTGGTGAAGGGTATAAAAATTATGATCAAGATACCAAAACAGTTTTCTTCAAATTAAGGATTTATTTTATTTTTAACTTGAAAATTTGTTACCAAAAAACATTTTACAGTTTTTTTTTTGCTTAAAATTTTTGTAACATTAAAGTTTTTACTTTTTTACTCTTTATATTCTGCTTCCGTTTTTACTATCTGTATAATTTTTTTTCGAAATTTCTTGTTATGAGGGAAAAAAATTGAAAATGAATTCCTTGTAAATGCAAGTCAAGAGTCTTGTTTGTGTCTTGTGAAGTGTTTTTTGTTTTCCGTTCATGTTTTCAATAAATTTTTTTTTGTGGGTTGTTTGGAAACGTGAATCCACCCATTTTCAGTTTCTTAATTCAGTTTTTTTTTCAGTTTTTTGTCTGACTTGTTCCCTGTTCAGACAGCTCGTTATTATTTTGTTCTCGGCTCAACAATTTAAGTGTATTGCATGTACAACCCCTAGTACTATAGATATTTATGAATGTTTTGTATTTTAACTTCTTTCAACACCAGACAGTCAAAAGAGAATATGATTTTTTATTTTTATTAAAATTTTTTTTTCTTCAGTTTTTACTTCTTTTATTGTTACAGGAGCAAAAGGAGGGGGTTCAAGGAATTTAATGATTGTTAACATTTAAAGAAGAGTGAAGAAAAAATAGAAAAATATAAAAACAATTCTAAAGGAAAACGAAATTGAAATGTTTTAAAGATTTAAAATTTTTAAAATTTTTCTATCGAAATGGAAGTTTGGAAGTTTTTCAACTAATATAAGATTTTTGGATAATATTCCAATAAAAATAACATATTTTTCTAAAAAAATAATTCAGTCTCATCCCATCAAATGATAACCTACACCATTTAGGTGAAATGTTGTTGGTGATATCTCAGGTGCTAGTTAATCGATTTCGATGAAATAGTAAAATTCTTCGCGGGAAGATTTCATTAAAACGACGGATGGATGGACGGACGGATTGATGGATTAATTTGCACACAGTCCTAAGACCAAATAGACTAATTTTGAAAATTTTTTTATTAAAATTATAAATTTCGACAGACAGACAGATAAAAATAGAATTTAAATTTTTCTATAAAAATATATAAAAATTTTTGTATAAAAATATAAAAATATATAAAAATTTTTGTATAAAAGTATAAAAATTTTGAAAAATTTTGTATAAAAATATAAAAATTTTGAAAATTTTTGTATAAAAATAGAAAAATGTTGAAAATTTTTGTATAAAAATAGAAAAATTTTAAAATTTTTTGTATAAAAATAGAAAAATTTTGAAAATTTTTGTATAAAAATAGAAAACTTTTGAAAATTTTTGTATAAAAATAGAAAAAATTTTAAAATTTTTGTATAAAAATAGAACATATTTTGAAAATTTTTCTACAAAAATAGAAAAATTTTGAAAATTTTTGTATAAAAATAGAAAAATTTTGAAAATTTTTGTATAAAAATAGAAAAATTTTGAAAATTTTTCTATAAAAATAGAAAAAATCAAAATTTTTCTATAAAAATAGAAAAATTTCGAAAATTTTTCTATAGAAATAAAAAAAAATTTTGAAAATTTTTCTATAAAAATAGAAAAATTTTGAAAATTTTTCTATAAAAATAGAAAAATTTTGAAAATTTTTCTATAAAAATAGAAAAATTTTGAAAATTTTTCTATAAAAATAAAAAAATTTTGAAAATTTTTCTATAAAAATAGAAAAATTTTGAAAATTTTTCTATAAAAATACAAAAATTTTGAAAATTTTTCTATAAAAATAGAAAAATTTTGAAAACTTTTCTATAAAAATAGAAAAATTTTGAAAATTTTTCTATAAAAATAGAAAAATTTTGAAAATTTTTCTATAAAAACAGAAAAATTTTGAAAATTTTTCTATAAAAATAGACAAATTTTTCTATTAAAATAGAAAAATTTTGAAAATTTTTTTATACAAATAGAAAAATTTTGAAAATTTTTCTATAAAAATAGAAAAATTTAAGAAAATATTTCTATAAAAATAGAAAAATTTTGGAAAATTTTTCTAGAAAAATAGAAAAATTTTGAAAATTTTTGTACACAAATAGAAAAATTTTTGTATACAAATAGAAAAATTTTGAAAATTTTGGTATAGAAATAGAAAAAATTTTAAAAATTTTTGTATAAAAATCGAAAAATTTTAAAAAATTTTTTTATAGAAATAGAAAAATTTTGAAAATTTTTCTATTAAAATAGAAAAATTTTTAAAATTTTTCTTTAAAAGTAGAAAAATTTTGAAAATTTTTCTATAAAAATAGAAAAATTTTGAAAATGTTTCTATAAAAATAGAAAAATTTTGAAAATTCAGTCAGGCCACCCATTTTGAAAAATAGAAAAATTTTGAAAATTTTTCTATTAAAATAGAAAAATTTTTTAAATTTTCCTATATAAATGGTAAAGTTTTGAAAATCTTTCTATAAAAATAGTAAAATTTTGAAAATCTTCCTATAAAAATATTAAAATTTTTTAAAATTTTCCTATAAAAATAGTATAATTTTTAAAATTTTCCTATAAAAATAGTATAATTTTGAAAGTTTTCCTATAAAAATAGTAAAGTTTTTAAAATTTTCCTATAAAAATAGTAAAATATTTAAAATATTCCTATAAAAATAGTAAAATTTTTAAAATTTTCCTATAAAAATAGTAAAGTTTAAAATTTTCTTATAAAAAGAGTAAATTTTTAAAATTTTCCTATAAAAATGGTAAAATTTTGAAAATTTTCCTATAAAAATAGTAAAATTTTTAAAATTTGCCTATAAAAATAAAAAAATTTTGAAAATTTTCCTATAAAAATAGAAAAATTTTTAAAAATGTTTCTGTAAAATTAGAAAAATTTTTAAATTTTTTCTATAAAAATTGTAAAATTTTAAAAATTTTTCTATTCAAATTTTGAAAATGTTTCCATAAAATATAAAAATTAAATGGATGGACTGACGGACGGAGGATATTTGGACAGACCTACAGATGCAAGGGTTATGGTATGCAGTTTCCTGTAAAAATTATAACATTTTTAAAAAATTTTTCTGCAAAAATAGTAAAATATTAAAAATTTTCCTATAAAAATTTTTAATATTTTCCTATAAAAATATTAAAATTTTAAAAATTTTCCTGTAAAAATAAAATTTTAAAAATTTTTTTATAAAAAATTTTTAGAATTTTATTGACGGACGGAGGATATGTGGACAGACCGACAGGTGCAAGGGTTGAGACAAAGGCATGTAGTTTCAGTTTCCAAATTTTATGATTATGACTATGTTGTTGTAACTGCGATATTATTGGTAATATCGCAGAAGTGGCAGTCCTTGGTCGGAATCCTAAGATTTCCGAGTCGTTCCGGAACGAAGAACCGACTGCCGTGGGAACGATGATTATGACTATCCAATTGTTTGGTCTAAAAATCAAAAATAACTATATCTCAGAAACTATTAGCTTAAAAGCTGTCAAATTAATAAACATATTTTAACAAAATTGGGGCTATTATATATATATCTTTCTCCCAAATAGAAAAAAGGTAATTGAAATTGATAAAAATAAAGGAATATTTTTTAGTTATAAATCCTAATCTAATTTAATGTGTATGCCTATATATATATGTACAAATATGTTATATAAGTACATACATTTGATATATAAGATAATACAATGGAGGACAGTAATCCTTTAGGCAGTTGTAGAAAATAACAAAATGTTATATTCTTTCCAAACGAAGATGGAGTCTTTGGGGGTGGGTGTTGAACTGGTGCTAAGTGGTAATATCAATCATTGTTAATGCACTTGGGCATACATATAAGGAAATATATTATATATGTATGTACATAAGTATTACACACGTGTACGTATATTGGTATCTGTATGAGTCTTTGAAAGTTTCTTTAAATTTTCGATTCAAAATGCAAAAATAGTCGGTCTACATAATTTAATGCTAAAAAAAGTAATTCGTTTCAAGAAAAAACACTTTATTTATATCTTCAATTTATAAAAAGAAAATCATGTGTATAAGCATGTGTAAGTTTTCCGCATAAATATACCCAGTAGATGAAAAAAAGAATGGGGCTTGTTAAAACCTTATATGTTCCTGTCATAAAAAGTGGAATTTTGTTAAACTTAAAAGCTTTTGGATGTTAGAGGAGTGCAGTATACTCTTCTAATACAAACACATGCTTAAATTGTTAAATATTTCCCGAGTTTAAATCTTCTTTATTTAATATGAAACTACTGGGTACGTGTAAGATTTGCTAGGTGTAGTTTTGTTTGACTACCACCATCAGAGTAATCGGGTGTTGTTATGCACATTTATTTTCATATCGCTCCATTTATAAAATTATTCACACAATAAATTTTCGATTTATACTACTTATGTATATTTGGTTTCCTTTTTTAGTTGTTTCCTCATCTAAAGCATAGTTTTAGGAGTATGTTTTCATTCCAGGATTTTTTTTTTATATATTTCCAAAATTCTTATGTTTTCAAGGAAATTTAAAAAAACGTATAGTAAATTTCTTTTAAGAGTGTGGATGAAATATGACCTACTATTTATTATATTAATATGAGTTTTTATGTTATAGGAGTAATTTTGGTGTAAGGAATGAACTAAGAAAAAAAAGCTATTCGAGGAGGATAGAAGGAAAAATAAAACTTGAAATTTACTTCTTTACAAATATAAAATCGTTAAAATCTTCTTTGAAATTAAAAATAAAAAATTTAAATTTTAAAATCTTTATATTGATAATAGCAAAACTTTGAAAATTTTCCTATAAAAATAAAAAAATTTTTTCAATTTTCCTATAAAAATAGAAAATTTTTTTCAATTTTCCTATAAAAATAGAAAAATTTTGAAAATTTTTCTATAAAAAAAGAAAAATTTTGAAAATTTTTCTATAAAAATAGAAAAATTTTGAAAATTTTTCTATAAAAATAGAAAAATTTTGAAAATTTTTTATAAAAATAGAAAAATTTTAAAAATTTTTCTATAAAAATATAAAATTTTGAAAATGTTTCTATAAAAATAGAAAAATTTTGAAAATGTTTCTACAAAAATAGAAAAATTTTGAAAATTTTCTATAAAAATAGAAAAATTTTGAAAATTTTTCTATAAAAATAGAAAAATTTTGAAAATTTTTCTATAAAAATAGAAAAATTTTGAAAATTTTTCTATAAAAATAGAAAAATTTTGAAAATTTTTCTATAAAAATTGAAAAATTTGGAAAATTTTCCTATAATTTTTCCTATAAAAATAAATTTTCCTATAAAAATAGAAAAAGTTTTAAAATTTTCCTATAAAAATAGAAAAATTTTTAAAATTTTTCTATAAAAATAGAAAAATTTTGAAAATTTTTCTATAAAAATAGAAAAATTTTGAAAATTTTTTTATAAAAAAAAAATTTTGAAAATTTTCTTATAAAAATAGTAAAATTTTGAAAATTTTCTTATAAAAATAGTAAAATTTTGAAAATTTTCTTATAAAAATAGTAAAATTTTGAAAATTTTCTTTTAAAAATAGAAATATTTTCTTTTAAAAATAGAAAAATTTAGAAATTTTTCCAATAAAAATAGTAAAATTTTGAAAATTTTCCTATAAAAATAGTAAAATTTAGAAAATTTTCCTATAAAAATAGTAAAATTTTACAAATTTTGCTATAAAAATAGTAAAATTTTGAAAATTTTCCTATAAAAATAGTAAAATTTTCCTATAAAAATAGTAAAATTTTGAAAATTTTCCTATAAAAATAGTAAAATTTTGAAAATTTTCCTATAAAAATAGTAAAATTTTGAAAATTTTCCTATAAAAATAGTAAAATTTTGAAAATTTTTCTATAAAAATAGTAAAATTTTGAAAATTTTCCTATAAAAATAGTAAAATTTTGAAAATTTTCCTATAAAAATAGTAAAATTTTGAAAATTTTCTTATAAAAATAGTAAAATTTTGAAAATTTTCCTATAAAAATAGTAAAATTTTGAAAATTTTCCAATAAAAATAGTAAAATTTTAAAAATTTTCCTATAAAAATAATAAAATTTTGAAAATTTTCCTATAAAAATAGTAAAATTTTGAAAATTTTCATATAAAAATAGTAAAATTTTGGAAATTTTCCTTTAAAAATAGTAAAATTTTGAAAATTTTTCTAAAAAAATAGTAAAATTTTCCTATTAAAATAGAAAATTTTTTAAATTTTTTCTACAAAAATAGTAAAATTTTTTTCATAGAAAAATATAAGAATTTTTAAAATTGCAAATAACTATTAAAAAAAAATGTTTTTTCCTCTAAAGATTTTTATTATTGAAATATTTCCCTTTCCTATTTATAACTATTAATCTCGTTTATTGCTTGTTGCTATTTGGCTTAATTTTTTAGCTTAAGGCTATAATAACAATTTGAAAAATTTCCCATTAAAATAAATTACCAAAGGCTTATAACAATTTTAAGGATTTATGGAAGATGAAAGTTTTTGAGACCTTTTCTTATCAAGATAAAACCTTTCTACTAAATCGCATAAATTGAAATATGAAAAACTCAATGAGCCCTAAATAATAGCCAATATTATAGACTATAATAATTTTTAATAAAAAAAATGCCAACAATAAATAAAGAATTTTCGAGGAAATAACATTAATCATACGCCTACGGAGTCCAAACATAATTAAAGAAAAACTTTTAACTGTTCAAAGATTTTTTTCAAAAAATTTTCTGAATTTGTTAAAGAATTTTAAATAAATTCTGATTCTTTAAGATTTGTTTTTCTTTAGGAATTATTATGTTACTTTTCATATACCATTAATTTTCTCTATTACCATTTAATTGCTTTTGACTTTATGAAATACTAACTTTTTGCCATAGACCATAAATTTTAAGAAACATAAATGAAAAATTTCATTGCTAGAGTATCATATAAATCATTTCAATTTTCTATTGTACATTTTTTTAGACTTTCTTTGCAACTCTACATCCTTGCAACTCCTTTAATTTTTCCCTTTTTTCAACATTTGAGGAAAATTTGTTATACTCATGTGTACGTGGAAAAAAATTGGGTCAATTGGTGCCTTGATGCACATTTCATTTAACGAAAAAATGAAGAAAAAAGAAAAGAACTGTGTTCCCGTTTGAACTGTTGAAAAATACACATATCTTTTAAAAAGTGAAAAAATGGAGGTTGATAAATATTGATTCAGGTGTTTGAAATTTAAAGGCAAAATTCTAACAAAAAAGAAAACGTTTGAAAAATATAAGAAAAATTTTTAAACTGAATTTAAAAAAAACAGTTTTTATGAATTATAAAAAGTATTCCATTTCAAAGTAAAATATCATTTACACAAATCAACGCAAATGTTATCCATATCATTTGTGAAATAAAACCAATTAAGGCTCAAAAATATTTTTCTCTAAGGATATCATTTATCTATTCAAAATTAAATAAAAACATTAATATATTTGTTGGTTTTTTAATTATTTAATATTTTTTCCCAAACTCAAACTAAATAAAAACTGTTTTTTTACTAGAACAACCAACTACCAAATATTTGTAATAAATCACCGAAACAAAAAAAAAAGGTAAAAAAGCACATATCTCTCCAGGGAAGCGACCTGTGGCAAAAATAACAATGTATGCACAAAACGAATAGTTGCAAGTAGTAAAAAAATTGTTGTTAGTTCAACTACATAAAAATGGTTATATACAGATAGTGGCAAAAATTAAGTTCAGAATTTTTGCAATATATAAAAAATTTTAAAAACTTTACCGTTTTTCTAGGAAAATTTTCAAAATTACTGTCTTTGCAGGAAAATTAAAAAAATGTTACTTTTTAAAAGGAAAATTTAAAAAATTTTTCTAGTTTTATAGGAAAATTTTCAAAATTTTACTATTTTTATAGGAAACCTTTCAAAATTTTACTATTTTTATAAAAAAAATTTTCAAAATTTTACTATTTTCATAAGAAAAATTTCAAAATTTTACTATTTTTATAGGAAAATTTTAAAAATGTTACTATTTTTATTGTAAAATTTTAAAAACTTTTATATTTTTATACTAAAATTTTCAAAATTTTACTGCTTTTATGAGAAAATTTTTAAAATTTTACTACTTTTGTAGGAAAAGGTTCAAAATTTTACTATTTTTATAGGAGAATTTTTAAAATTTTACTATTTTTATAGCCAAATTTTCAAAGTTTTACTATTTTTATTAAAACATTTTCAAAATTGTGCTATTTTTATAAGAAGTTTTTCAAAATTTTACAATTTTCAAAAAAAATTTTTAAAAAGTTTACTTCTTTTATAGGAATATTATCAAAACTTTACTATTTTTATAGGAAAATTTTAAAAATTTTACTATTTTTGTAGGAAAATTTTCAAAATTTTACCATTTTTATAGAAAAAATTTCAAAGTTACTACTTTTACAGGGAGATTTTTAAACTTTTACTACTTTTATAGGAAAATTTTCAAAATTTTACTATTTTTGTAGGAAAATTTTCAAAATTTACTATTTTTATAAGAAAATTTTCAAAATTTTACTATTTTTATAGGAAAATTTAAAAAATTTTACTATTTTTATAGGAAAATTTTAAAAATTTTACTAATTTTATAGGAAAATTTTAAAAATGTAACTATTTTTATAGAAAAATTATAAAATTTTTATTATTTTTATTGGAAAATTTTTTACTTTTACTCTTTTTTTCTATAAAGATTTACAAAATTTTACTATTTTTATAGGAACATTTTCCAAAATTTAACTATTATTAAAGGAAAAGTTTCAAAATTTTTCTTTTTTTATAGGAAAATTTTTAAAATCATTCTATTTTTATAATAAAATTTTTAAAATTTTTCTATTTCTATAGGAAAATTTTTATACTTTTATAGGAACATTTTTTAAATTTTTCTATTTTCATAAGAAAATTTTTAAAAGTTTTCTATTATTTTAGGAAAATTTTTAAAATTTTTCTATTTTTATAGGAACATTTTTAAAATTTTTTTATTTTTATAGGAAAATTTAAAATATTTTTGTATTTTTATAGGAAAATTTAAAAAATTTTTCTATTTTTATAGGAACATTTTAAAAATTTTTCTATTTTTATAGGAAATTTTAAAAAAATGTTCTATTTTTATAGGAAAATTTAAAAAATTTTTCTATTTTTATAGGAAAATTTAAAAAATTTTTCTATTTTTATAGGAAATTTTAAAAAAATTTTCTATTTTTATAGGAAAATTTTAAAAATTTTTCTATTTTTATAGGAAAATTTTAAAAATTTTTCTATTTTTATAGGAAAATTTTAAAAATTTTTCTATTTTTATAGGAAAATTTAAAAAATTTTTCTATTTTTATAGGAAAATTTAAAAAATTTTTCTATTTTTATAAGAAAATTTAAAAAATTTTTCTATTTTTATAGGAAAATTTAAAAAATTTTTCTATTTTTATAGGAAAATTTAAAAAATTTTTCTATTTTTATAGGAAAATTTAAAAAATTTTTCTATTTTTATAGGAAAATTTAAAAAATGTTTCTATTTTTATAGGAAAATTTAAAAAATTTTTCTATTTTTATAGAAAAATTTAAAAAATTTTTCTATTTTTATAGAAAAATTTAAAAAATTTTTCTATTTTATAGGAAAATTTAAAAAATTTTTCTATTTTTATAGGAACATTTTGAAAAGTTTTCTCTTTTTATAGGAAAATTTTCAAAATTTTTCTATTTTTAAAGAAAAGTTTTAAAAATTTTTCTATTTTTCTAGGAAAATTTTCAAAAATTTTTATAAGAAAGTTGTCAAATTTTCACTAATTCTTTCTTGCGCAGAAAATTTTTATAAAAAAAACTCTTCCCACCAGAAACTTTTCTATAGAAAACTCTTCCCACCAGCAAATTTTCTATAGAAAACTTTTCCCACCAGCTACTTTTCTATAGAAAACTCTTCCCACCATCAACTTTTCTATAGAAAACTCTTCCCACCATCAACTTTTCTATAGAAAACTCTTCCTACCATCAACTTTTCTATAGAAAACTCTTCCCACCATCAACTTTTCTATGGAAAACACTTTTTACAATTTTAAAATTTTTTTATACAAACATTTTTCAAATTTAACAATTTTTATAGAAAAAATTTATTTTCAAATATTTATTTTAAATTTTCTCCTTTTTCTCGCCCTTCCCTGTATTTTCGAGGTGACCTTTTTCTCTTTGAGCTTTTTCTTGTTATGCTTCAGTGCTTTTTCAGTTTTCCAAATCGCTGATTTTTCACAGCAAAACAAAATAACTTTTTTTTTTCTGCATAAAAACTGTTTATATTTGTTAAGGCATTGGAAATGCTGGCGTAAATATTGATAAAAATTCTGTGTATATAAAAAAATTTTGAATTTTTTTGTAATTGTTTGCACTTACCTTGCCACTTAAGATTTCTCGTGCCTCGGAAATTTCACTCGGTGGCACTGTACCCGATTCTGAACCCAAAGTTTTAATGACATTCGACAGTCCTGAAGGCACCGACAAACCATGAGAATTTTCAGCGCGCACCAAAAAAACATAAGAGGTGGCGGGTTTTAGGCCGGATATCTGGAAAAGAGTTATAAATATGTAAATATTGAAATAAAGTGGATCGATCAGAAATAGGTGTTATCTGAAAACATTTTTTGTCATGCTAAGGTAATAATTTTTAACACAGGGAAAGAAATTAAGATTCAACCTTTTTATATCTTCTCGGAAGACTTTTTTCTAAAATTTTGTATGTATACTTACCGTTATTTGTTGATCTGGAACACGATGGGCGGCTGTAACCCAGCCAGTTTGCAAATCAGAACTAAAATATTCCACAGTGTAACTGAAAAAGAAAATAAGTTTTTTTTTGAAAGAGAAAAATTTTAGTTAATATACAAAAATAGATAATATATCATTTCATAAATTGGCTAAAAAGGCCAGTTTAACAACAAAGCATTCAAACTTGGATAGAAGAAAATTTAATGTTAACTTTTTAACATTTTCTATTTTCATTATGCTAATTTGGGCCGTTAATCTTGTGTTTAAAATCTGCTATGCAACAAAAGAAAAGCTAAACCAGGAAACTTTATGTACAAACAAAAAAACGCTGCCTTTGGCCTACAACACCCAAAAAATATAGATACGTAAATTAAATGCAACCATAACATGCCATACGATTTTTTTTCCTGTCTAACTTTTCGCTGGCTTTTAACAAAAATATGGGTTTAAATTACATTCGTACATACAATGGAGGCATTATCCAGCCAAGTAATTCACATTCTAGCCATTGTTATAGCAGTTTTTGGTAGATGTTGTGCCTAAAACATTACTACTTTAATGTCTAGTAATAGTAAAGGCTGAATATGTGGCATGCCACATGAGTATGGAATGCTAGCTGCTACTAGAGAAGACTTTGCAAAACATTAATGAAAATTTTAAAGCAGCCAAAATGAATAGCTAACACAACATTTGAAATATTTGTTTATTTAGCATAGGACAATAGCCAAGAACATTGTGATTTTAGCTTCAAATAGAACAAGATTTTTTATTTTACTTTTAATTGAAAATTGCCTAAATTGTTTTAATTAGGATCTAATATCCAAAATTATGAAAAGAATAGCAAAATGTGGAATATTTTCAAAATTTCCAAAAATACGCAATAATTATTATTAATCATACGCACTAGGATTTATCAAAAAGACTTTAGTTTGAATTCAAATAACTAATGAACTAACAAACTTATGAAAACCAAAATTGTTTCAAATAAATAAGGAGAAATTAAAAAATACTATAACGAAATTACAATAATACAATTAATGATAAAAGTTACTAATTTTCGCACTTTTTGATGAATAAACAAATTTTTCTAGTAACAAATTTCAAAAAATTATTTACTTAATAAAAACCCGTTTTTAGCTAAACTTTCAATACCAGCTGCTATCCTCTAATAATAAATTTTAAATCCAGGCTAAAAATCCTACAATTACCACAATATCATATTGGAAAATATACAACCAAAAAAAAAAAAACAAAACCCAAAATCCAACAATTGAAGACCAAAAACCTCTAAACTTTAGCAAAAAAAATCTAATTGTATCTCAAATATGTACAAGTAGAAGTAGAAATGCGATAAAGGCAATATTTTAAACAGGTCACGCCAAAATCAAAAGAAAACAATTGTTAGCATCGCCAGTTACATGGCATCGAAAACGCAGACATAACAGCCCAAAAATGTTTAAACCAGGCCGGACCATATTAAACGGTTAAACGGTCAGTCAATATAAAACCAGCAAAAAGTGCTTTGTAAAGACTAAACTACATACAATGAGAAAACAGACAGGAACATGCAAACAATGGTCAAATTTGGAATTTTAATGTTCTATGTTTAAAATAGGCGGGCTGGCGAAATTAAGGTTTCGAAGTTTTTACCAAAATTAAACAAAAGTATTTGAAAATTTCTGCCTTAAATTTGTACGAGGGCAGGTCAAAAACAATTTTTTTTTAATTTTGGAATCATTTTTAACACTGTAATTCCACGTCATGTCTATAATAAGAACAGTAAAGCTGTTGAAAGCTTTTTCTACAGTCAATAATTATTTACATCGGCAGCGTGTTAATTCTCTTCCAAAAACATTTCTAGAAAAAAATATTCCTACCAGCAACTTTTCTTTAGAAAACTCTTCCTAAAAGAAACTTTTCTATAGAAAACTCTTCCTAAAAGAAACTTTTCTATAGAAAACTCTTCCTAATAGAAACTTTTCTATAGAAAACTCTTCCCACCATCAACTTTTCTATAGAAAACTCTTCCCACCATCAACTTTTCTAAAGAAAACTCTTCCCACCAGCAACTTTTCTATAGAAAACTCTTCCCACCATCAACTTTTCTACAGAAAACCCTTCCTACCAGAAAATTTTCTATAGAAAACTCTTGCCACCCTCAACTTTTCTATATAAAACTCTTCCCACCATCAACTTTTCTATAGAAAACTCTTCCTACCAGAAACTTTTCTATAGAAAACTCTTCCCACCATCAGCTTTTCTATAGAAAACTCTTTCTATCAACATTTTTCTATATAAAACTCTTCCTATCAGCAACTTTTTTATAGAAAACTCTTCCCACCATCAACTTTTCTTTAAAAAACTCTTTCAACCATCAACTTTTGTATAGAAAACCCTTCCGACCAAAAACTTTTCTATAGAAAACTCTTCCTATCAGCAACTATTTTATAGAAAACTCTTCCCAAAATCAACTTTTCAATAGAGAACTCTTCCCAAAATCAACTTTTCTATAGAAAACTCTTCCCACCCTCAACTTTTTGATAGAAAACTCTTACCGCCAATAACTTTCCTATAGAAAACTTTTCCTACTATTTCTGTAGAAAACTATTCCCACCATCAACTTTTCTATAGAAAACTCTTCCCACTATCAACTTTTCTATAGAAAACCCTTCCTACCAGAAACTTTTCTACAGAAAACTCTTCCCACCATCAACTTTTCTATAGAAAACTCTTGCCACCCTCAACTTTTCAATAGAAAACTCTTGCCACCATCAACTTTTCTATAGAAAACTCTTCCCACCATTAACTTTTCTAAAGAAAACTCTTCCCACCATCAACTTTTCTAAAGAAAACTCTGGTTACCCTCAACTTTTTTAAAGAAAACTCTTTCTACCATCAACTTTTCTATAGAAAACTCTTCCCACTAACCACTTTTTGTAAATTTTCTATGAAAACTCTTCTTCTCTAAACTTTAATTTGATAAAATCTTTTTTTTTGACTGCCCAAAAGAATATTTGCCTTAAAAACTTAAAAGATTCTGCTGAATTCTCTGTTTTTCAATTTAAGTCAATATAATTTTATTGGGATCTAAATTGAGACCAAATTCAAATATTTTTCAAATTACCACTCTAGGTTAAGCAAATAAATTTTCCTTTTAAATTTTCCAATATTTAGTAGAAAAAGTACATTGTATACAAACATTTCTCTTAGTTATTTTCACAAAAGATTGAGACAAATATTTATTTTCAAACTATTTGTAATTTATCTACTGAAGCATTCAGTCGTATATTGACTAATGAAACTTTTCCTTCTATTGAATAGAATTTCCTTTTCATACACAACAAAAAAAAGGCAAAAAGTTTCAATTAGTAAACAAATTGAACAACTATGATCGAAACCTTAAAAAAACCCAAATGAAAAAAGTACATTTTACCTTAAAATAGCTACACACAAGAGTACCTAAACTATTATACATTCATTTGAGGAAAAACAAAAAAAAAGATTGAAGTAACAAGAAACTTACCCAATAATAGGACTTGTTGCCTGCGGCTTCTCTTGACTTCTCGACCATCTCAATGCAATTGAGTTTTGTGTAACATTGACAGCTTTTGGAGTACCGGGTGGTGCTGGATATGTACTGGGATCTGCTGAACGATGTAATATTGATGAACTACTTTTTTCCACCTGCATGAGTAAAATGTAAGAAGAAAGAAAAACAAGAAAAGAAAAAAAAAAATTTAAATAAAAACTTATTTTAAAGTCAATTTATGATATGATAGTATTTCTTTTTTGTTATGGTAAAGGAATTCCAGGAACAATTTTTATATAAAAAAAAAATAAAATAAAAAATAATGTTGCATGTTTGAATTACAAAAGCGAAGAGTAAAAAATATTGACTTATTTTTTATCTAAATTAATTGTGATTGACATTTTGTGGTAATTTAAATTAGTCTTAAACGAGTTTTCTTAAGATAACTCAAATAATCGACAACTTTTCTATAGAAAACCCATTGAACCATAAAACTTTTGACTCAAAACTAATATAACCAACAACTTTTCTATAGAAACCCCATCCAACCGACAACTTTTCTATTGAAAACTTATCCTAAGGACAACTTTAATATAGAAAACTTATTCTAACGACAACTTTTCCAAAGAAAACTTATCCCAACAATAACTTTTCTATAGAAAACTTATCCTAACGACAAGTTTTCCATAGAAAACTTATCCTAACGCCAAGTTTTCTATAAAAACTTATCCTAACGACAAGTTTTCTATAGAAAACTTATCCTAACGACATGTTTTCTACCGAAAACGTATCCTAACGACAAGTTTTCTAAAGAAAACTTATCCTAACGACAAGTTTTCTATAGAAAACTTATCCTAACGACAAGTTTTCTATAAAAAACTTATCCTAACAACAAGTTTTCTAAAGAAAACTTATCCTAACGACAAGTTTTCTATAGAAAACTTATCCTAACGACAATTTTTCTATAGAAAACTTATCCTAACGACAAGATTTCTATAGAAAACTTATCCTAACGACAAGTTTTCTATAGAAAACTTATCCTAACGACAAGTTTTCTATAGAAAACTTATCCTAACGACAAGTTTTTTATAGAAAACTTATCCTAACGACAAGTTTTCTATAGAAAACTTATCCTAACGACAAGTTTTCTATAGAAAACTTATCCTAACGACAAGTTTTCTATAGAAAACATATTCCAACGACAAGTTTTATATAGAAAACTTATCCTATCGACAAGTTTTCTATAGAAAACTTATCCTAAAGACAACTTTTTACAGAAAACTTATCCTTACGACAACTTTTCTATAGAAAACTAATCCTAACGACAAGTTTTCTGTAGACTACTTATTCTAAAGACAACTTTTCTATAGAAAACTTATCCTAACGACAAGTTTTCTAAAGAACACTTATCCTAATAACGACATTCCTCTTCCCACCATCAAATTTTCTATAGAAAACTCTTCCCACCATAACTTTTCTATAGAAAACCCTTCCCATTATCAACTTTTATATAGAAAAGTTTTCCCACCATCAACTTTTCAATAGAAAACTCTTCCCACCATCAACTTTTCTATAGAAAACTCTTCCCACCATCAACTTTTCTATAGAAAACTCTTCCCACCATCAACTTTTCTATAGAAAACTCTTCCCACCATCAACTTTTCTATAGAAAACACTTGCTACGATCAACTTTTCTATAGAAAACTCTTTCCACCATCAACTTTTCTATAGAAAACTCTTCCACCCATCAACTTTTCTATAGAAAACTCTTCCCACCATCAACTTTTCTATAGAAAACTCTTCCCACCATCAACTTTTCTATATAAAACTCTTCCCACCATCAACTTTTCTATAGACAACTCCTCCCACCATCAACTTTTCTATAGAAAACTCTTCCCGTCATCAACTTTTCTATAGAAAACTCTTCCCACCATCAACTTTTCTATAGAAAACTCTTCCCACCATCAACTTTTCTATAGAAAACTCTTCCCACCATCAACTTTTCTATAGAAAACTCTTCCCACCATCAACTTTTCTATAGAAAACACTTGCTACGATCAACTTTTCTATAGAAAACTCTTCCTACCATCAACTTTTCTATAGAAAACTCTTCCCACCATCAACTTTTCTATAGAAAACTCTTCCCACCATCAACTTTTCTATAGAAAACACTTGCTACGATCAACTTTTCTATAGAAAACTCTTCCCACCATCAACTTTTCTATAGAAAACTTTTCCCACCATCAACTTTTCTATAGAAAACACTTGCTACGATCAACTTTTCTATAGAAAACTCTTTCCACCATCAACTTTTCTATAGAAAACTCTTCCACCCATCAACTTTTCTATAGAAAACTCTTCCCACCATCAACTTTTCTATAGAAAACTCTTCCCACCCTCAAATTTTCTATAAAAAACTTGTTCTTTGCTCAACTTTTCTACAGAAAACTTGTCCGTTGGTCAGCTTTTCTATAAAAAACTTGTCCTTTGGTCAACTTTTCTATAAAAAACTTGTCCTTTAGTAAACTTTTTTATAGAAATTTTATCCTTGTATTAACTTTTCTATTAAGAAGTTTTGCAATCTTCAACTTTTCTATGAAAAAAATCTTCTTTAGTAACTTTTCTTTAAACTTTCCCAAAAAATTTGATTTAATTTTATTTAGTTTTCTAGAAAACTCTTCCCATTGTGAAATATCCCCTTGAAAACGCTTCCCACTGTTAAAGTGCATACATAAATATTTATGTAATACATAAATATTTTTAATAATTTTTGCCACCCATAAAAAGTCAATCTGGCGCTGTTGTTGTGGTCATGATTGCAGCCAATCCTGGCTAAAAGCCACAAACTGGAAGGAAGCAAAAACTTTTTTGCTATAATAAAAAATTCGTATTCGTAGCACTGGAGTAACAAAAAAGTGGACCAAGCTTACAATAATATTAATGACTCTCTTTTGTGTTTTTTATTTTTGCTGTTGGACTCATTTGCATAGAGTTTTTCTGGAGCATGATTGCAAAAGGCACATGCATGCATGGCTCAGTCGTCAATCTGAAATATTGACAGCAACTGTTTTGTGGGTAATTTAAATGAATGTATGTACATTTTTTTGCATGTCTTTAGTGTAAACGAAAATAAATATATTTTGTTAATGGTTTTTTTTTTTTTTCTCAAACATCTCAAATGATAATAATGAATTGTAATGACATTTTGATATAAAAATATTGTTGATTTCCAGTGGATTTTATGTGAGAATTTAAAAATAAACCTATAGACAGAAATGGCAATTTGAATTGTAATTAACATTGGAGTTGCAACAAATAAATACTAAAATTGTTATTATTTTAAAATAATATATGGAAATAGGAAAAAAATGTTTATGAATGTTTAAGAGTTTTTCAATCATAAATTTCGGAGGGTTCGATATATTGATCGTTCTCTAAAAAAATCTGCATAATAATATATAAAGATAAAGCTGAGTTCTTGAAGAAATCGAACTTCATTCAATTCTTTAATAAACAAAAGTTTTTAAAAAATTTCCCTTAATTTACCTCAAAAAACCTACTTATATTTATACCCTTCACCACCATAGTAGGCAGCCCATACCACCAGTAGCCGATGATTTTTTTTAAATTTTCGTTTACACCACGAACATTAATAAAACTTGTGAAAATGAGTATTAAAATCACTCAATTCGAAGCTTTGTTAAAGACAAAAACAAAATAGGCAAGAATTAAATCAAAATCCAATTTATAACAACAAAATACATGGTTCGAGAGAACAAAGAAATATTATCATGAACATTGTTGCCACTACACTATTATTTTTGTAAACATTGGGAATATTTTTCAAAATAGAAACAATTTCTAATATTAAACAAGTTTAGATCTTTATATTTTCGATCCAAAAATTTTTTTATAGAAAAATTTTCAATAAAAATATTTTTCTTTCTAAAATTAATCGATAAAAATTATATTTTATAGAAAAACTAAAATGTTTCTGAAAAAATTTTCGATAAAAATTTTTGTATATCAAAAAAATTTTCAAATCTTCTATAGAAAAATTTTTGATAAAAAAATTTTCTATAGAAAAATTTCTGATAAAAAAATTATCTATAGAAAAATTTTCCATAGAAAAATTTTTGATAAAAAATTTTTAATAAAAATTTTCTATAGAAAAATTTTTAATAAAAATTTTCTAAAGAAAAATTTTTTATAAAAATTTTCCATAGAAAAATTTTTAATAAAAATTTTCTATAGAAAAATTTTTAATAAAAATTTTCTATAGAAAAATTTTTAATAAAAATTTTCTATAGAAAAATTTTTAATAAAAATTTTCTATAGAAAAATTTTTAATAAAAATTTTCTATAGAAACATTTTTAATAAGAATAAAAAATTCTATAGAAACATTTTTAATATAAAAGATTTTCTATGGAAACATTTTTAATATAAGAAATTTTCTATAGACAAATTTTTAATAAAAAAAATTTCTATAGAAAAAATTTTGATAAAAAATTTTTGTAAGAAAATTTTTTATAGAAAAATTGTTAATAAAAAAATTTAAAATGGAAACATTTTTGATAAAAATAAAATTCTATAGAAAATTTTTCTATAAAAAATATTCTATATAAAAATTTTTGATAAAAAATTTTCTATAGAAAAATTTTTTGAAAAAAAAACAATTCTATAGAAAAATTTTTAATTAAAAGTATTAAATTTTTTATAGAAAAATTTTTAATAAAAATTTTCTATAGAAAAATTTTTAATAAAAATTTTCTATAGCAAAACTTTTAATAAAAAATTTCTATAGAAAAATTTTTAATAAAAATTTTCTATAGAAAAATTTTTAATAAAAATTTTCTATAGAAAAATTTTTAATAAAAATTTTCTATAGAAAAATTTCTAATAAAAAATTTTCTATAGAAAAATTTTTAATAAAAATTTTCTATAGAAAAATGTTAACCAAAACTCACCTAAATATGTTCTCATACTTAATGTTGGTTGAAGTCTTTGCTAAACTGTGAGAGTTATTTAATTTTCTCTCTTACTCAAAACTAATTTGCAGTTTATACAACTAAAGCAGCTGACGTTTAAGTGAAATTTACATGAGTTTTGTTTCTGTAACAAAAACAAAATATGTGTAAATTTCACACAATCGCCAGCTACTTTAGTTATATAAACCCTACAAAAGTAACAATTTACTTAAAATGATTTTTAATGGAATTGTTACGTTTTGGTGAGGAAATCTACAAACATATTTTTTATGAAAATATTTTATTTTTAATACAAGCCACAAAATTTTTCCTCAAAACGAATAAAAACCTTTTTTATCTAATTTATGGTTCTCGTTTTTGGAATTCACTCACAAAATACAAACATAAAATTTTTAAAGTCAAATATTTCTGCATTAATTAGTTGATGTTCTGTTTAACAGACGTTAAAAATACATAAACCAAAAGGATTTATGGTTAATTAAAATATGAGGTAAAATAATGTTAACTTTAGATTGAGCAAGATTTGTTTAACCCTTAAACAAACAGACGAAAATTTAAGTACCTAACAACCAAAAATAATTTTTACTGAGTTAAAAATGTTGTGAGACGTTTGGATATATCTAAAGATTTGATTTCTGAAATTCCTTTGGCCGTCAAAGTTCCCACTTACCGTTAATGTGGCTGACCACGATGTTTCACCGCTTTCCGAAGAAGCCGTACAGGTATACAAGCCAGAGTCACTTATTTGGAGGTCTAAGGAGATAATGAAAATAAAAAGAAATATTATGAGTTAAAATGAACAAAAACTTGATTTAAAAAAAAAAAAAATAAATAATTAAAATATTTTCTTTAAAAAGAAGAAATTCTAAAAAATGTCTTCTGAATGAAAAAAATTTCAACAATTTCTTTAAAATTTTCTCTGAATAAAAATTCTCTAAAAAAGCAAATTTTTGGAAATTTTCTTATAATTAGTTAATTTTTGAAAAATTTCCTATAAATAGTAAATTTTTGAAAAATTTCCTATAAATAGTAAATTTTTGAAAAATTTCCTATAAATAGTAAATTTTTGAAAAATTTCCTATAAATAGTAAATTTTTGAAAAATTTCCTATAAATAGTAAATTTTTGAAAAATTTCCTATAAATAGTAAATTTTTGAAAAATTTCCTATAAATAGTAAATTTTTGAAAAATTTCCTATAAATAGTAAATTTTTGAAAAATTTCCTATAAATAGTAAATTTTTGAAAAATTTCCTATAAATAGTAAATTTTTGAAAAATTTCCTATAAATAGTAAATTTTTGAAAAATTTCCTATAAATAATAAATTTTTGAAAAATTTCCTAAAATAGTAAATTTTTGAAAAATTCCCTATGAATAGTAAATTTTGGAAAAATTTCCTATAAATAGTAAATTTTTGAAAAATTTCCTATAAATAGTAAATTTTTGAAAAAATTCCTGTAAATAGTAAATTTTTGAAAAATTTCCTATAAATAGTAAATTTTTGAAAAATCTCCTATAAATAGTAAATTTTTGAAAAATTTCCTATAAATAGTAAATTTTTGAAAAAATTCCTGTAAATAAAATATTTTTGAAAAATTTCCTATAAATAGTAAATTTTTGAAAAATTTCCTATAAATAGTAAATTTTTGAAAAATTTCCTATAAATAGTAAATTTTTGAAAAATTTCCTATAAATAGTAAATTTTTGAAAAATTTCCTATAAATAGTAAATTTTTGAAAAATTTCCTATAAATAGTAAATTTTTGAAAAATTTCCTATAAATAGTAAATTTTTGAAAAATTTCCTATAAATAGTAAATTTTTGAAAAATTTCCTATAAATAGTAAATTTTTGAAAAATTTCCTATAAATAGTAAATTTTTGAAAAATTTCCTATAAATAGTAAATTTTTGAAAAATTTCCTATAAATAGTAAATTTTTGAAAAATTTCCTATAAATAATAAATTTTTGAAAAATTTCCTAAAATAGTAAATTTTTGAAAAATTCCCTATGAATAGTAAATTTTGGAAAAATTTCCTATAAATAGTAAATTTTTGAAAAATTTCCTATAAATAGTAAATTTTGGAAAAATTTCCTATAAATAGTAAATTTTTGAAAAATTTCCTATAAATAGTAAATTTTTGAAAAATTTCCTATAAATAGTAAATTTTTGAAAAATTTCCTATAAATAGTAAATTTTTGAAAAATTTCCTATAAATAGTAAATTTTTGAAAAATTTCCTATAAATAATAAATTTTTGAAAAATTTCCTAAAATAGTAAATTTTTGAAAAATTCCCTATGAATAGTAAATTTTGGAAAAATTTCCTATAAATAGTAAATTTTGGAAAAATTTCCTATAAATAGTAAATTTTTGAAAAATTTCCTATAAATAGTAAATTTTTGAAAAAATTCCTGTAAATAGTAAATTTTTGAAAAATTTCCTATAAATAGTAAATTTTTGAAAAATCTCCTATAAATAGTAAATTTTTGAAAAATTTCCTATAAATAGTAAATTTTTGAAAAAATTCCTGTAAATAAAATATTTTTGAAAAATTTCCTATAAATAGTAAATTTTTGAAAAATTTCCTATAAATAGTAAATTTTTGAAAAATTTCCTATAAATAGTAAATTTTTGAAAAATTTCCTATAAATAGTAAATTTTTGAAAAATTTCCTATAAATAGTAAATTTTTGAAAAATTTCCTATAAATAGTAAATTTTTGAAAAATTTCCTATAAATAGTAAATTTTTGAAAAATTTCCTATAAATAGTAAATTTTTGAAAAATTTCCTATAAATAGTAAATTTTTGAAAAATTTCCTATAAATAGTAAATTTTTGAAAAATTTCCTATAAATAGTAAATTTTTGAAAAATTTCCTATAAATAGTAAATTTTTGAAAAATTTCCTATAAATAATAAATTTTTGAAAAATTTCCTAAAATAGTAAATTTTTGAAAAATTCCCTATGAATAGTAAATTTTGGAAAAATTTCCTATAAATAGTAAATTTTTGAAAAATTTCCTATAAATAGTAAATTTTTGAAAAAATTCCTGTAAATAGTAAATTTTTGAAAAATTTCCTATAAATAGTAAATTTTTGAAAAATCTCCTATAAATAGTAAATTTTTGAAAAATTTCCTATAAATAGTAAATTTTTGAAAAAATTCCTGTAAATAAAATATTTTTGAAAAATTTCCTATAAATAGTAAATTTTTGAAAAATTTCCTATAAATAGTAAATTTTTGAAAAATTTCCTATAAATAGTAAATTTTTGAAAAATTTCCTATAAATAGTAAATTTTTGAAAAATTTCCTATAAATAGTAAATTTTTGAAAAATTTCCTATAAATAGTAAATTTTTGAAAAATTTCCTATAAATAGTAAATTTTTGAAAAATTTCCTATAAATAGTAAATTTTTGAAAAATTTCCTATAAATAGTAAATTTTTGAAAAATTTCCTATAAATAGTAAATTTTTGAAAAATTTCCTATAAATAGTAAATTTTTGAAAAATTTCCTATAAATAATAAATTTTTGAAAAATTTCCTAAAATAGTAAATTTTTGAAAAATTCCCTATGAATAGTAAATTTTGGAAAAATTTCCTATAAATAGTAAATTTTTGAAAAATTTCCTATAAATAGTAAATTTTGGAAAAATTTCCTATAAATAGTAAATTTTTGAAAAATTTCCTATAAATAGTAAATTTTTGAAAAATTTCCTATAAATAGTAAATTTTTGAAAAATTTCCTATAAATAGTAAATTTTTGAAAAATTTCCTATAAATAATAAATTTTTGAAAAATTTCCTAAAATAGTAAATTTTTGAAAAATTCCCTATGAATAGTAAATTTTGGAAAAATTTCCTATAAATAGTAAATTTTGGAAAAATTTCCTATAAATAGTAAATTTTTGAAAAATTTCCTATAAATAGTAAATTTTTGAAAAAATTCCTGTAAATAGTAAATTTTTGAAAAATTTCCTATAAATAGTAAATTTTTGAAAAATCTCCTATAAATAGTAAATTTTTGAAAAATTTCCTATAAATAGTAAATTTTTGAAAAAATTCCTGTAAATAAAATATTTTTGAAAAATTTCCTATAAATAGTAAATTTTTGAAAAATTTCCTATAAATAGTAAATTTTTGAAAAATTTCCTATAAATAGTAAATTTTTGAAAAATTTCCTATAAATAGTAAATTTTTGAAAAATTTCCTATAAATAGTAAATTTTTGAAAAATTTCCTATAAATAGTAAATTTTTGAAAAATTTCCTATAAATAGTAAATTTTTGAAAAATTTCCTATAAATAGTAAATTTTTGAAAAATTTCCTATAAATAGTAAATTTTTGAAAAATTTCCTATAAATAGTAAATTTTTGAAAAATTTCCTATAAATAGTAAATTTTTGAAAAATTTCCTATAAATAGTAAATTTTTGAAAAATTTCCTATAAATAGTAAATTTTTGAAAAATTTCCTATAAATAGTAAATTTTTGAAAAATTTCCTATAATTAGTAAATTTTTGAAAAATTTCCTATAAATAGTAAATTTTTGAAAAATTTCCTATAAATAGTAAATTTTTGAAAAATTTCCTATAAATAGTAAATTTTTGAAAAATTTCCTATAAATAGTAAATTTTTGAAAAATTTCCTATAAATAATAAATTTTTGAAAAATTCCCTATGAATAGTAAATTTTGGAAAAATTTCCTATAAATAGTAAATTTTTGAAAAATTTCCTATAAATAGTAAATTTTTGAAAAAATTCCTGTAAATAGTAAATTTTTGAAAAATTTCCTATAAATAGTAAATTTTTGAAAAATCTCCTATAAATAGTAAATTTTTGAAAAATTTCCTATAAATAGTAAATTTTTGAAAAAATTCCTGTAAATAAAATATTTTTGAAAAATTTCCTATAAATAGTAAATTTTTGAAAAATTTCCTATAAATAGTAAATTTTTGAAAAATTTCCTATAAATAGTAAATTTTTGAAAAATTTCCTATAAATAGTAAATTTTTGAAAAATTTCCTATAAATAGTAAATTTTTGAAAAATTTCCTATAAATAGTAAATTTTTGAAAAATTTCCTATAAATAGTAAATTTTTGAAAAATTTCCTATAAATAGTAAATTTTTGAAAAATTTCCTATAAATAGTAAATTTTTGAAAAATTTCCTATAAATAGTAAATTTTTGAAAAATTTCCTATAAATAGTAAATTTTTGAAAAAATTCCTGTAAATAGTAAATTTTTGAAAAATTTCCTATAAATAGTAAATTTTTGAAAAATTTCCTATAAATAGTAAATTTTGGAAAAATTTCCTATAAATACTAAATTTTTGAAAAATTTCCTATAAATAGTAAATTTTTGAAAAATCTCCTATAAATAGTAAATTTTTGAAAAATTTCCTATAAATAGTAAATTTTTGAAAAAATTCCTGTAAATAAAAAATTTTTGAAAAATTTTCTATAAATAGTAAATTTTTGAAAAATTCCCTATGAATAGCAAATTTTTGAAAAATTTCCCATAAATAGTAAATTTTTTAAAAATTTCCCATAAATAGTGAATTTTTGAAAAGTTTCCTATAAATAGTAAATTTTTTAAAAATTTCCTATAAATAGTAAATTTTTGAAAAAATTCCTGTAAATAGTAAATTTTTGAAAAATTTCCTATAAATAGTAAATTTTTGAAAAATTTCCTATAAATAGTAAATTTTGGAAAAATTTCCTATAAATAGTTAATTTTTGAAAAATCTCCTATAAATAGTAAATTTTTGAAAAATTTCCTATAAATAGTAAATTTTTGAAAAAATTCCTGTAAATAGAAAATTTTTGAAAAATTTCCTATAAATAGTAACTTTTTGAAAAATTTCCTATAAATAGTAAATTTTTGAAAAATTTCCTATAAATAGTAAATTTTTGAAAAATTTCCTATAAATAGTAAATTTTTGAAAAATTTACTATAAATAGTGAATTTTTAACAAAATTTCCTACAAATAGAAAATTTTTTAAAAATTTCCTATAAATAGCAAATTTTTTAAAAATTTCCTATAAATAGCAAATTTTTGAAAAATTTCCTATAAATAGTAAATTTTTGAAAATAAATAGTGAATTTTCGAAAATTCCCTTAAAATATTTCCACAAATTTTATAATTATATCTTTTTATCTCTACTTACCATCAATTCTCAGTGATCCACCCTGTACTATAGTATAACGATTGCCGCTTTGTAAAACAGTGCCATCTCTATACCATTTGACACGTGGCGTTGGATGGCCAGAGGCACGACAGGGTAACATGGCAACGCTGCCTTTTGGCAAGGTCTGATTTGAAGGACCAATTTGTATAATAGGTGGCGGGGTATCATCCACAGAGGTAACCTATAGCAACAATTGATGTTTAAATTTGAATTTTAATAATGTTTCAGGAAGAAACAGCAAAACACAAAATGAATAAGATATTTACACAGATACATAGAGACATATAGAAACACAGACATGAAAGAATCATTTCAAATATCATTTGAAATTCAACTGAGTCTATAAATAACTACTGTTCTTTTGTTTCAAAAATTTTTTAAAAGACATATAAATGACATTTAAGTACAACAACAACAACAACAGGAATATTTACCTGTAAAAATGCTCGTATTGTTGTAGAATCGACAACACTGAAGGCTGAGCAGACATAGTAACCGGCATCGTCCTTTTGTACACCATTAATTTGCAATGTTCCCTCGACCGTAACATGTAAATGACCATACGAGTTGTTGGGAAACATCAAAGTACTTGAACCTTCTTTGGTCCAAAACACTGAGGGCGGGGGATTGCCATTGGAAACACAAGGAAATTGTGCAACACCATTGAGACCAATTTTTCTGTCTTGTGGTTTGACAACAAACGTGGGGGGAGCTGTTGAAAAAAAAAAAAAAAAACAAAAAGAAAAATTTCATTTCTAATTAGCATTCGATATTCTTAAAAGCGTTTCAACATACCATGAACCGTCAGTGAAGCCCTGGCACTTATCTGGCCCACATTATTATGAGCCTCACACACATAAGTGCCCTCATCCTCGGGTATTATACTTGTTAATTCCAAACTTTTATCATCGTGTTGTATGCGAGCGCGAGATACTGGTATGTTTCCTTCTTCTTTCTTCCATAAAATCTTCGGTGGTGGATCACCACCCACGGAACAATGAAAGGTGGCCGTTTGACCAGCCAACATAGTAAGATCTTGGGGTTCTTTCATAAAATAGGGTTTAACTGCAAGTAAACATAAAAAGGGGAAGGAAGGGGTTAAAAAAAGTACTAGACAATTTCTGAAGTAATTAAAGTTTTTAAGAAATTAATAAAGTTTTTGCAAAATTTTTTCATTTTTATTGTTGAGGAGTCTTTAGATACTTAAATCCTCATTTAGCAGAATAACTTAGAGAGAGGACAAGATAAAATAAAAACTTAAGTGTGACACTTGAAATGTTAATGAACATGAAGGTGGGTTTTCAATAACCCAGGAAACATTTTGAAAATTTTCCTATAAAAAGAAAATTTTTAAACAATTTCCTATAAACAGAAAATTTTTGAAAAATTTTCTATAAAAAATAAATTTTTGAAAAATTTCTTGTAAAAATTAAGTTTTTGAAAAATTTCCTTTAAAAATAGGAAATTTTTGAAAAATTTCCCATACAAATAGGAAATTTTTGAAAAATTTCCTATAAAAATAGGAAATTTCTGAAAAATTTCCTATAAAAATAGGAAATTATTGAAAATTTTCCTATAAAAATAGGAAATTTTTGAAAATTTTCTATAAAAATAGGAAATTTTTGAAAAATTTCCTATAAAAATAGGAAATTTTTGAAAAATTTCCTATAAAAATAGGAAATTTTTGAAAAATTTCCTATAAAAATAGGAAATTTTTGAAAAATTTCCTATAAAAGTAGGAAATTTTTGAAAAATTTCCTATAAAAATAGGAAATTTTTGAAAAATTTAATATAAAAATAGGAAATTTTTGAAAAATTTCCTATACAAATAGGAAATTTTTGAAAAATTTCCTATACAAATAGGAAATTTTTGAAAAATATCCTATAAAAATAGGAAATTTTTGAAAAATTTCCTATAAAAATAGGAAATTTTTGAAAAATTTTTTCATCGAAAATTTTTTCTATAAAAATTTTTTCATCGAAAATTTTGCTATAGAAAAATTTTTTTATCGAAAATTTTTTTATCGATAATTTTTTTTTGGAAAAATTTTCTTTAGAAAAATTTTTCTGTAGAAAAATTCTTTTTATCGAAAATTTTTCTATAGACAAATTTTTCCATCGAAAATTTTTCTATAGAAAAATTTTTCCATCGAAAATTTTTCTATAGAAAAATTTTTCCATCGAAAATTTTTCTATAGAAAAATTTTTCCATCGAAAATTTTTCTATAGAAAAATCTTTCCATCGAAAATTTTTCTATAGAAAAATTTTTCCATCGAAAATTTTTCTATAGAAAAATTTTTCCATCGAAAATTTTTCTATAGAAAAATTTTTCCATCGAAAATTTTTCTATAGAAAAATTTTTCCATCGAAAATTTTTCTATAGAAAAATTTTTCCATCGAAAATTTTTCTATAGAAAAATTTTTCCATCGAAAATTTTTCTATAGAAAAATTTTTCCATCGAAAATTTTTCTATAGAAAAATTTTTCCATCGAAAATTTTTCTATAGAAAAATTTTTCCATCGAAAATTTTTCTATAGAAAAATTTTTCCATCGAAAATTTTTCTATAGAAAAATTTTTCCATCGAAAATTTTTCTATAGAAAAATTTTTCCATCGAAAATTTTTCTATAGAAAAATTTTTCCATCGAAAATTTTTCTATAGAAAAATTTTTCCATCGAAAATTTTTCTATAGAAAAATTTTTCCATCGAAAATTTTTCTATAGAAAAATTTTTCCATCGAAAATTTTTCTATAGAAAAATTTTTCCATCGAAAATTTTTCTATAGAAAAATTTTTCCATCGAAAATTTTTCTATAGAAAAATTTTTCCATCGAAAATTTTTCTATAGAAAAATTTTTCCATCGAAAATTTTTCTATAGAAAAATTTTTCCATCGAAAATTTTTCTATAGAAAAATTTTTCCATCGAAAATTTTTCTATAGAAAAATTTTTCCATCGAAAATTTTTCTATAGAAAAATTTTTCCATCGAAAATTTTTCTATAGAAAAATTTTTCCATCGAAAATTTTTCTATAGAAAAATTTTTCCATCGAAAATTTTTCTATAGAAAAATTTTTCCATCGAAAATTTTTCTATAGAAAAATTTTTCCATCGAAAATTTTTCCATCGAAAATTTTTCTATAGAAAAATTTTTCCATCGAAAATAGAAAAATATAGAAAAATTTTTCCATCGAAAATAGAAAAATATAGAAAAATTTTTCCATCGAAAATTTTTCTATAGAAAAATTTTTCCATCGAAAATTTTTCTATAGAAAAATTTTTCCATCGAAAATTTTTCTATAGAAAAATTTTTTTATCGAAAATTTTTCTATAGAAAAATTTTTTTATCGAAAATTTTTTTTTGGAAAAATTTTCTTTAGAAAAATTTTTCTGTAGAAAAATTCTTTTTATCGAAAATTTTTCTATAGACAAATTTTTCCATCGAAAATTTTTCTATAGAAAAATTTTTTCACTGAAAATTTTTCTATAGAAAAGTTTTTTCATTGAAAATTTTTCCATAAAAAAATTTTTTCATTGAAAATTTTTCCATAGAAAAATTTTTTCGTTGAAAATGTTTCCATAGAAAAATTTTTTCATTGAAAAGTTTTCTTTAGAAAAATATTTTTATCGAAAATTTTTCTATAGAAAATTGTTTGTCAAAAATTTTGTTGCTATAAATTAGATTTTAAATTTGTTTGCTGGGTTATGCCTACCCAGATACAAACATTATGCTTAAGTTTCAAGAGATTTTTTTTTCTCATTCTGTTACACACTATGAACTAGAGTCAGATTTATGTTGCCAAAACAGTAATGACTTTTTCTAAGTTCAAAACTTGCTGACCATTGTTTGGTAACAATAAAAAGAAAGTTTTGAATTCATGAGTAGCAAAAGAAAGACCTTTTCTCTAGCATTGAAATGGTTTTATTTTTTGCAAATTTGTTTTTTTTTTTTCATTTATATCCTTAAAAACTGCTTGAAAACAATTAATTAAATACTGGACAAAAGAATTGAAAGAATTTTACAACTTATTCTCTACTATATCTCTGGGTCCTTTCATTAGTATTTTATTTATTGGATTTTTATCAGTTGGTATCTACATAAATATTTTACCTTAGGAAAGGGGGGAGTATGTTGTTGTGTTGCTTATTTAAATTCCCTGCATGCAAAATATCTTTAAATCATAGATTTTATTGGTCTTGTTTCTTTTTTTGTTTTCTTCTATTCAAATGAATATCCAATTATTTTGTTTTTATTTTTCTGGTATTTTTCAAATATTTTTATTTATTTTTTTTTGCTCTTCCCCACCCATGGCGTTTTCATGGCTTTTTCATAGATTTTCTTTGCTTGACTAAAGATAATAAAATCTAAATATCTTTTTTTTTTTTTTAAATAAATATTTTATATATATTTTTTGTATATTTGTTTGATATCACCCGATGGCGCCAAACTTTCAACTCTTCATTTTACACATACTTGAGTACCCTGTTGTGTTTTCCTTTTCCCTCACAATTTATTTGCTTAAAATGTGATATTTTCCTAATTTTTTTTTTTGGTTTTTTTAGCTGGGCACTGTGATTCTGTGGGTATTATATTGAAACTGTTAAGAACAATGCAAAGTTTACATAAACATTTTGAGTTAAAAAAGTAATGTTAAAAATATTAAGTTCATATTTCGATGTATGTACTTGACTATAAACATTTTACTTAAGTCTCAAAACTAAAGCTAATACTCAATCATAAAGAGTCTTAGTTTTGAGCATTCAGTACACTCAAGTTAATTTATTGCACTTAACTCTGATCAATGGAGTTCTGAGTCTCCAAGTCCAAATCCAAAATTTACTTTTATTGTAATTTTAAAATTATACTTCTGTATATAAACCACAGACAGATTTGATGAACATTAGACTTAACACTTAAAATAACTCAAGTTTGAGTGAAAAACTCGAATTCATCTATAAGACTTTAGCCATTATACTGAAACCTACTTGACAGGCACTTGTGGGGTTTATATAACTTCAGCGGCTGACGATTGAGTGAAACTTACATGTATTTTGTTTTTGTTACAATAACAAAACACATGTCAATTTTACTCAATCGTCAGCCGCTTGAGTTATATAAACCCTACATAAGTCTTTTATTTAATAGACATATAGATGTTCCACAAATATTAAACTCAAAATTGAGTATATTCTTTATTTGAGCGTATTTAGTCTGGTTTTGAAAAAATAAAAATGTTCTTTAGAAACTTTTTTGACAAAGAAAATTTTTATAGCAAAATTTTTTTTAAAAAAAATTTTCTATAGAATATTTTTTGATAAAAAAAAAAATATCTATAGAAAAATTTTTATTCAGGAATTTTATAAAAAAATTTGTATATCAAAAATTCTTCTATAGAAAATTTTAAAATCAAAAATTCTTTTGTAGAAAATTTTTATATCAAAAATTCTTCTATAGTAAAATTTTTTTTTTTCTTAAAAATTTTCTATAATTTTTTTTTTCAAAAATTGTTTTTTATATAAAATTTTTCTGTAAAAAAATTTTTGATAAAATTTCAGAATAAAAATTGTTCTATGGAAAATTTTTTTTATCAAAAATTGTTCTATAGAAATTTTTTTTTATGAAAACATTCTTCAGAGATATTTTTGGTAAAAATATTTCTGAAGAATGTTTTTTTATCAAAAGTTTTGTTTTTTAAAAAATTTTTATAGAATTTTTTTTTTATTAAAAATTTTTCTATAAACATTTTTTTATCAAATGATTTTCAATGGATGATTTTTTAACCCAAATTTTTTTTTCAAAAATGTTTCTAAAGAAAATTTTTTTATCCAAAATTTTTCTAAACTAAATTTTTTTATCAAAACTTTTCTAACGATTTTTTTTTAATTAAAAATTGTTCCATAGAAAATTTTTTTATAAAAAATCTTTTCATACAAGATTTTTCTATAGAAAATTTTTTGATAAAATTTTTTATCAAAAATTTTTCTATCCAAAATTTTTAAATAGAAAACTTTTGGATAAAATTTCTTATCAGAAATTTTTCTATAGAAAATTCTTTAACCAAAATTTTTCAATAGAATTTTTTTTTTAAATTTTCTTAAAAAGGTTTAGCAAAAATTTTGGGACCTCAACATTTTTTTGATCAAAAAATTTTTATAGAAAATTTTTATCACAAATTTTTCTAAACAAAATTTTTTTTTAAATTTTCTCTATGGAAAATTATTTTTTATCAAAAATTGGTCTTTACAAAATTTTTCCATAGAACATTTTTTTATCACAAATTTTTCTAAACAAATTTTTTTTTTTCAAAAATTGTACTAAAGAATTTTTTTTAATTAAAAATTGCTCCATAGAAAGTTTTTATCCAAAATGTTTCTTTAGAAAATTTTTTGATAAAATTTTTTACCAAAGTTTTCTATAATTTTTTTTATCAACAATTTTTCTATAGAAACTTTTTTTGTCAAAAATTTTTTTTAAAGAAAATTCTTTTATCCAAAATTTTTCTATAGAAATTTTTTTTTATCAAAAATTTTCTATAGAAATTTTTTCATCAAAAATGTTCTACAGAAAATTTTCTTATCAAAAGTTTTTCTAAAAAAATTTGTCTGTCAAAAATTTTTCTAAAAAATTTTTTTTATCAAAAATGTTCTACAGAAAGTTTTCTTCTCAAAAATTTTTCTATAGAAAATTTGTTTATAAAAAATTTTTTGTATAGAAATTTTTTTTTGCAAAAAAATTTTTGAAAAAAAAATTTTCTAAAGAAAATTCTTTTATCCAAAATTTTTTTTAATTAAAAATTGCTCCATAGAAAATTTTTATCCAAAATGTTTCTATAGAAAATTTTTTGATAAAATTTTTTATCAAAGTTTTCTATAAATTTTTTTGTCAAAAATTTTTCTATAGAAACTTTTTTTGTCAAAAATTTTTTTTAAAGAAAATTCTTTTATCAAAAATTTTTCTATAGAAATTTTTTGTTATCAAAAATTTTCTATAGAAATTTTTTTTATCAAAAATGTTCTACAGAAAATTTTCTCATCAAAAGAAAATTTGTCTGTCAAAAATTTTTCTAGAAAAATTTTTGTATCAAAAATATTCTACAGAAAATGTTCTTATCAAAAATTTTTCTATAAAAATTTGTTTATAAAAAATTTTTTGTATAGAAATTTTTTTTTTGCAAAAAAATTTTTGAAAAAAAAATTTTCTAAATAAAATTCTTTTATCCAAAATTTTTGACCAAAGATAAATTTCTATAGAAAATTTTAGATCAAAATATTTGTATAGCAAATTTTTGATAAAAAATTTGTATAGAAAATTTTTGATAAAAAATTTGTATAGAAAATTTTTGATAAAAATATTTTGATAAAAAATTTTTTTATCCAAAATTTTCTATAAAAAACTTTTCTATAGAAAATTTTTTTATCAAAAATTTTTCAATAGACAATTTTTTTTGTTTATCAACAATTTTATTATAAAAAAATATTTTTTTATCTAAAAATTTTTGTATAGAAAATTTTTTTATCCAAAATTTTTCTATAGGCAATGTTTTTATCAAAAGTTTTTATAAAAATTTTCTACAGAAAAATATTGCTATCGGAAATTTTTCTACAGAAAAACATTTCTAGCGAAAATTTTTCTGTAGAAAAATATTTTGGCCGAAAAATTTTCTTTACAAAAAAATTTTTATCGAAAAATTTTCTATAGAAATTTTTTTTAAATTTTCACCAAAAAATATTTTTAACGAAAAATTTTCTATAAATTTTTTGAATTTTCTTTAACAAACCGGCACCACCGGTCTAAAAATTTTTGTATAGAAAATTTTTTTATCCAAAATTTTTCTATAGGCAATGTTTTTATCAAAAGTTTTTATACAAATTTTCTACAGAAAAATATTGCTATCGAAAATTTTTCTACAGAAAAACATTTCTAGCGAAAATTTTTCTATAGAAAAATATTTTGATTGAAAATTTTTCTTTACAAAAATATTTTGATCGAAAATTTTTCTTTACAAAAAAATTTTTATCGAAAGTTTTTCTATAGAAAATTTTTTTTAAATTTTCACAGAAAAATATTTTTAACGAAAAATTTTCTATAAATTTTTTGAATTTCCTTTAACAAACCGGCACCACCGGTCTTTGCTAAGACCAAAATGCCAACCGAATGCTTTTAATACTAATTTTCTAGAATATCATTAATGATCATGATATTTACGAAAGTTAGTAAAAGTCTTCGGCTTCTGGTGGTATGAACTGCCTCCTTATATGTTATATATTATTAAGATTATCCCAAAAGTATGCTACAAAAATGTTTCTGAAATATCTTACATTTCAATCGATATCGAATGCGGCGATTTCGTCCCTGACTTTAAATAATTTTTTTTTAAGTTGCTTTCTTCTCAAAAATTTTCTATTAACTAAAAAATTTGCCTTAAATTTAACTTTCCAAATCATATTAAGATTTTTAAATTATTTTTTTCCTAGTAAGTCCCTTTTCAACTAAATGATTAGTTTTTTTTTCAACATTGTTTTTTATATTAAACAATTTTCTAGAAAATTTCACAAATCGTTAAGTCTTAAGATTTCTATATATTTCTTGGGATTTTCTTTTCATTTTCTTTCTTTTAAATTTTTTTCGAGAAAAAAAAGTAAAAACTCGTGCGAAATCCTGCTGAGCTGTCATCTTCTATGGTTTCATACCAGCTTTTCTAGGTTGCCATTTTTTTCCTGTCGCTTGTTTTTCTTTTTCTTTTATTTGAGTGAAATGTTTATGGTCTAGATTTGTTTCTTTTCATGAGATTGGAAAAGTGCAATTTTCTTAAATGCCACTTAAAAGTGCTTAATTTTTATGGACATTTGTAAAAAGTGCTCGACGAAGAAATGAAAGGAATGGAGTGGAAAATTGTTTTAAAGAAAAAGTCTTTTTGGGTTTAAGAATGAATTAAGGCTTTTGAATTTTATTTAAGGGGATTAAGATATGATTTTAGTGGTTGGTAGTTTAGGCTACATTTTTTGATAATTAATTAATTAGTTGTATTAATTGTATTCGGTTATCATCTTATCGGTTTAGACAGATATTACTTATGTTAATGCCTCAATAAATGCTTTATCTCCCCAAAACCCCTCAAAATAGAATATTGAACATTCTTTAGAGATATTGAAAATGAAATAATTTCTAATCAATGTAACACATAAGGATTATCAGGCTGGATACAAATCTACGTATCTGTAACTACATTTCATTTAAATCCATTTCTAAATACAAATCACGTAGAGATTTTCTAAGAAAGCATCACAAAGTATCTAGGATAATTTCATTTGATACACTGGAAATACCTTTCAAATACACACATTTTACATAACATACCTACGTATATATGTATGAGTATCTGTATATGCACTCATTTCTATGTATGTATAAGTAAGTATATCCCCATATACCTTCAATTTCGGCCACTTACCTTGAACAATTAGTTTAGCATAACTGGACTCACGTGTACCGACTATATTCTGAGCGATACACTTGTAGTTGCCCTCATCAATTGGTTCGACGTTGCTTATCAATAAATTGCCACCATCAACAATTCGTATACGTGATGTGGTTCCATAAGATTTCGATTTTAAATCATCCAAAGGAACGCCATCCTGTTGGAAAGAGAGTGGGGGGAAAAAAGTACAGAAATTTTAATAAATTGTTATGTAAAGCAGACAATACAAAATTGTATGTAGGTACGAGTATAAGACTAAAAGATATATTTGTTTTTCGTTAACAAATTCGGAGCATATTTTTAAACTCATATAATAAATTTCGGAAATATTTTATATTCTTCGGTATAAATCATTTTAAATTGCAAATAATTTTTTTTTAAGAAAATGAAAAAAAAATGCTAATGAAATTACGATTAGTATCCCTACATTTCAAAAGGTGCCACCAAACCCTGTTTATAAAATTATTATAATGAATAATTTTTATAACAAAAAATTTTCTATAGAAAAATTTTTATAACGAAAAATTGTCTATAGAGAAATTTTTATAACGAAAAATTTTCTATAGAAAAATTTGTATATGGAAAAATTTTCTATAGAAAAATTTTTATAATGAAAAATTTTCTATAGAAAAATTTTTATAACTAAAAATTTTCTAAAGAAAAATGTTTATAATGAAAAATTTTCTATAGAAAAATTTTAATAATGAAAACTTTTCTATAGAAAATTTTTTACAATGAAAAATTGTCTATAGAGAAATTTTTACAATAAAAAATTTTCTATAGAAAAATTTTTATAATGAAAAATTTTCTATAGAAAAATTTTTATAATGAAAAATTTTCTATAGATAAATTTTTATAATGAAAAATTTTCTATAGAAAAATTTTTATAATGAAAAATTTTCTATAGAAAAATTTTTATAATGAAAAATTTTCTATAGAAAAATTATTACAATGAAAAATTTTCTATAAAAAAAATTTTATAATAAAAAAATTTCTATAGAAAAATTTTTATAATGAAAAATTTTCTATAGAAAAATTTATATAATGAAAATTTCTATTAAAAAAAATTTATAATGAAAAATTTTCTATTAAAAAATTTTTATAATGAAACATTTTCTATAGGCAAATTTTTATAATAAAAAATTTTCTATAGAAAAATTTTTACAATGAAAAATTTTCTATAGCAAAACTTTCTATAGAAAAATTTATAAAAAAATTTATATGGAAAAATTTTTATAACGAAAAATTTTTTATAGAAAAATTTTCTATAGAAAAATTTTTAAACCGAAAAATTTTCCATAGAAAAATTTTCATAACGAAAAATTTTCCATAGAAAAATTTTTATAACGAAAAATTTTCTATAGAAAAATTTTTATAACGAAAAATATTCTATAGAAAATTTTTTGTAACGAACAATTTTTTATAGAAAATTTTTTATAACCAAAACTTTTCTATAGAAAAATTTTTGTAACGAAAAATTTTATATAGAAAAATTTTTATAACGAATAATTTTCTATAGAAAAATTTTTATAACGAAAAATTTTCTATAGAAAAATTTTTATAACGAAAAATTTTCTATATAAAAATTTTTATAACGAAAAATTTTCTATAGAAAAATTTTTATAACAAAAAATTTTCTATTGAAAAATTTTTATAACGAAAAATTTTCTATAGAAAAATTTTTATAACTAAAAATTTTCTATAGAAAAATTTTTATAACTAAAAATTTTCTATAGAAAAATTTTTATAACGAAAAATTTTTTATATAAAAATGTTTATAACGAAAAATTTTCTATAGAAAAATGTTTATAACGAAAAATTTTCTATAGAAAAATATTTTTAACGAAAAATTTTCTATTGAAAAATTTTTATAACGAAAAATTTTCTATAGAAAAATTTTTATATAGAAAAATTTTTATAACGAAAAATTTTCTATAGAAAAAATTTTATAACGAAAAATTATCTATAGAAAAAATTTTATAACGAAAAATTATCTATAGAAAAATTTTTATAACGACAAATTTTCTATAGAAAAATTTTTATAACGAAAAATTTTCTATAGAAACATTTTTATAACGACAAATTTTCTATAGAAAAATTTTTATAACGAAAAATTTTTTATAGGAAAATTTTTATAACGAAAAATTTTCTATAGAAAAATTTTTATAACGAAAAATTTTCTATAGAAAAATTTTTATAACGTAAAATTTTCTATAGAAAAATTTTAATAACGAAAAATTGTCTATAGAAAAATTTTAATAACGAAAAATTGTCTATAGAAAAATTTTTATAACGAAAAATTTTCTATAGAAAAATTTTTATAACGAAAAATTTTCTATAGAAAAATTTTTATAACGAAAAATTTTCTATAGAAAAATTTTTATAACGAAAAATTTTCTATAGAAAAATTTTTATAACGAAAAATTTTCTATAGAAAAATTTTTATAACAAAAAATTTTCTATAGAAAAATTTTTATAACGAAAAATTTTCTACAGAAAAATTTTTATAACGAAAAATTTTCTAAAGAAAAATTTTTATAATAAAGAATTTAAATATCAATATTTATAACAAAAATATTTCTACAGAAAAATTTATATAATGAAAAATAATCCACACAAAAATTTTTATATCGAAAAATTTTCTATAGAAAAATTTTTATAACAGAAAAATTTTTATAACAACAAATTTTCTATAGAAAATTTTGAAAGGAAATAATTTTTCTATAGAAAAATTTATATAATGAAATTTTTTATAGAAAATTTTTCGTTATAAAAATTTTTCTATAGAAAAGTTTTCGTTATTAAAATTTTTCGTTATAAAAATTTTTCTATAGAAAATTTTTCGTTATTAAAATTTTTCTATAGAAAATTTTTTGTTAAAAAGATTTGTCGTTATAACAATTTTTCTTTTAAAAGTTTTCGTTATAAATATTTTTCTATAGAAAATTTTTCGTTATAAAAATTTTTCTATAAAATTGGATACCCAAAAATTTTCTATACAAAAATTTTGATGCCAAAAAATTTTCTATAGAAAAATTTTAATACCAAAAAAATTCTATAGATAAATTTAGATACCAAAAAATTGTCTGTAGAAACATTTTGATACTCCAAAATTTTTTTTATAGAAAAATTTTTATACCAAAAAATTTTCTATTGAAAAACTTTTCTGTAGAAAAAATTTTGTAACAAAAAATGATTTACAAAAAAATTTTTTAACGAAAAATTTTCTATAGAAATGTTGTTATAAGGAGGAATTGTCATAGAAATTTTTTTTTTACCGAATTTGCAATAGAAAAATTTTTATAATGAAAAATTTTCTATAGAAAAATTTTGATATCAAAAAATTGAATTTACAAAAATTGTAATACCAAAAAATTTTCAGTAGAAAAATTTTGAAACCAAAATTTTTTTTTATAGAATTTGATTACAAAAAATTTTTAATTGAAAAGTTTTTATGCTACAAAAATTTCTACAGAAAAAAATTGATACCAAAAATTTTCTATAGAAAAATTTTGATTTAAATTTTTTTTTAGAATAATATTGATACCAAACATTTTTTATAGAAAAATTTTGAAATTAAAAAATTTTCTATAGAAACATTTTGATACCAAAAAATTTTCTGTAGAAAAGTTTTGATACTTACAAATTTTCTATAGAAAAATTGTAATACCAAAAAATTTTCTTTACAAAATTTTGATACCAAAAAATTTTCTATAGAAAAATTTTGGTAACAAAAAAATTTTCGATAGAAAAATTTTGTTACCAAAAAATTTTCTTTAGAAAAATGTTGATACCCAAAAATTATCTATACAAAAATTTTGATGCCAAAAAATTTTCTATAGAAAAATTTTGATTTCAAACAATTTTTGATCGAAAAATTTTAAACCAAAAAATTTTTATATAAAAAAATATTGATACTAACAAATTTTCTATGAAAAAATTTTGATCATAAAGCCCACCTCGAAATTTATTTAATTTATATGTAGGTTGCCTTAATGTCGGGTTGGTACAAATAAACTTTCTTAGGTACATATGTTTTGTTTATATAACAAATAGAGTTGAAATAAATTTTGCATGACATTTCCATTTGAAAAACACTTTACCTTATTTATATTATTTTTTTTTGTATATACCCAACATATTTCATACACCTGACATCGTAAGAGCAAAATAGTTTATTTAAGTTGAATCTGTTTTTTCTACAAAAAATATGTAGTTTGCAAAAACTGACAGAAAAAAGTGAAATACAAAAAAATATGAATGTTTATATTTTTGGAATGAAATTTATGCTGAATTTACATTTAAATCTATATATGTTCTAGCTGTTCCCTCCCTTTTGGCTTTAAGTGATTTTCCAACTAAAAGCAACTGCTTTTGTCAAATGTTTTCCCTGTCGAGCTAAGAAAAACATGAGTAACTTATTTTCCACTTAAAATGAATTTTATGCAAAACAAAAGTTGAAAGTTACAACTTTCAAAAGGATTCATACGTTTTTCTTTTTCAATACCTAAAAAAGATTCAAATAAAAATCTTAAACTGGGATTGACAAAATTTTAAATACTTTAAGACTTTACACGGGTATTTTCTATCTAATATCTCTTTACATCTTATATACTTATATGTATGTTTTATGTATGTAAGGCATACTTAACAGAAACTTACCTTCATCCATATTAGCGTTGGTTCTGGTATACCCTTAGGGGGCCCACACTCCAGCAAAGCTGTCTCACCTTTAGCCACGCGCGTATCCTTGGGCTGTGCGCGAAAATCATCACGTAAAACTGAAATGACAAGAAATAAAACAAAACAATTTTAGATATTATTCAAATCTTCATAAAGGAAGGATGCGAGAAAAAATTTATGGCTTGAAAATTATAAAAAACTATTCTATATCAGAAATAAAAAAAAATCTTTTCTGTAGAAAAATTTTTATATCGTAAAATTTTCTATAGAAAAATGTTTATACCGAAAAATTTTTTATAGAAAAACTGTTATACCGCAAAATTTTTTATAGAAAAATTTTTATACCGAAAAATTTTCTATAGAAAAATTTTCATACCGAAAAATTTTCTATAGAAAAATTTTTATACCGAAAAACTTTCTATAGAAAAATTTTTATACCGAAAAATTTTTTATAATAAAATTTGTATACCGTAAAATTTTCTATAGAAACATTTTTATACCGAAAAATTTTGTATAGAAAAATTTTAATATCGAAAAATTTTGTATCGAAAAATTTTTATATCGACAAATTTTCTATACCGAAAAATTTTTTATACCGAAAAATTTTCTATAGAAAAATTTTTATACAGAAAAATGTTTGTACCGAAAACTTTTCTATAGAAAAATTTTTATACCGAAAAATTTTTTATAGAAAAATTCTTACATCGAAAAACTTTTTATAGAAAAATTTTTACATCTAAAAATTTTATATAGAAAAATTTTTATACCAAAAAATTTCTATAGAAAAATTTTTATACCAAAAAATTTCTATAGAAAAATTTTTATACCGAAAAATTTTCTATAGAAAAATGTTTATACCGAAAAAGTTTCTATAGAAAAATTTTTATACCGAAAAATTTTCTATAGAAAAATTTTTATACCGAAAAATTTTCTATAGAAAAATTTGTATACCGCAAAATTTTCTAAAAAAAAATTTGTATACCGCAAAATTTTCTATAGAAAAATTTTTATACCGCAAAATTTTCTATAGAAAATTTTTATACCGCAAAATTTTCTATAGAAAAATTTTTGTACCGCAAAATTTTCTATATAAAAATTTTTGTACCGCAAAATTTTCTATAGAAAAAATTTTATACCGAAAAATTTTCTATACAAAAATTTTTATACCGAAAAATTTTTGTACCGAAAAATTTTCAATAGAAAAATTTTTATACCGAAAAATTTTTTATAGAAAAATTTTTACATCGAAAAATTTTATATAGAAAAATTTTTATACCAAAAATTTTCTATAGAAAAATTTTTATACCAAAAAATTTTCTATAGAAAAAATTTTATACCGAAAAATTTTCTATACAAAAATTTTTATACCGAAAAATTTTTGTACCGAAAAATTTTCTATAGAAAAATTTTTATACCGAAAAATTTTTTATAGAAAAATTTTTACATCGAAAAATTTTATATAGAAAAATTTTTATACCAAAAATTTTCTATAGAAAAATTTTTATACCAAAAAATTTTTTATAGAAAAAATTTTATACCGAAAAATTTTCTATACAAAAATTTTTATACCGAAAAATTTTTGTACCGAAAAATTTTCTATAGAAAAATTTTTATACCGAAAAATTTTCTATAGAAAAATTTTTATACCGAAAAATTTTCTATAGAAAAATTTTTATACCGAAAAATTTTCTATAGAAAAATTTTTATACCGAAAAATTTTCTATAGAAAAATTTTTATACCGAAAAATTTGCTATAGTAAATTTTTTATACCTTAAAATTTTCTATAGAAAAATTTTTATACCGAAAAATTTTCTATAGAAAAATTTTTATACCGAAAAATTTTCTATAGAAAAATTATTATACCGAAAAATTTTCTATAGAAAAATTTTTATATCAAAAAAAATCTTAACGCAAATTTTTTTACTAAGAAATTTTTAAAGAAAATTTTTATACCAAAAAATTTTCTTTAGACATAGAAAAAGTTTTATACCAAAAAATTTTTTATATTTTTATACCGACATAATTTTAAGCAGAAAAACCTTCTATGGACAAAATTTATGCCTTAAAATTTTTTTGGCGAAATTTTTTTCGTGTCCTTCCTTTATCTCCTACTTTCTATTTCTTTACATAAAAGCATTATTACGTATGACAAATGTTTAAATGAAATTGCTTTCAAAGAAATAGAAATGTACTTGGAAATAATCCAAAATATAATAATAGAAGAATGTTTTATAGCAAATAACAACAGATGTTAATAATTCTTTTAAAATTTAGGAGCAAAAGATAAATAAATAAAAATATCATAATAAATAAAATGTAAAAGAAAGCCATCAAAACAATTTTTAAATTAAATTTAGGAAACAAAAACTTGTTTAGCCTTAAACTAGGCAATATATTTTTAAAATGAAAAATTAAAACGTTTGTGTGAAAGTAAAAGGTAGGGCTTTTTTCTAAGAATTAATCTTACCCAAGCTTTATACTTTTTAATTTAAAAGTGTAGTTTGGAGGAATATATTAAGCATGGTTTAAATTTTTTCTGCTAAAGAACCGGTGACGTATGATTAATATTAATTTGGGAGTGTTTTATCCGAAATAGATATAACTTTTCCAATATTTATAGGAATTTAATAACATAGACGGCAATTGAAAGAGGACTCCAGTGGCTTTCTAATAGATACTTATATTAAAGAAAACTAATTCGCTTTATGAAGATATTTACAAGTAAAAATTAGTTTTTTTGGAGTTTTAAATTTTTATACCCACCATCAAAAAGAATTGAGATTGTCATTTCGTTTGTAATTTATTTAATATTGGCTCAAAAATCAAAAGCGATATATATTCTGAATCCTTATGAAATGATTGAGCGATGTCCGTCTGTGTGTCTGTCTGTTTGTCTGTCTGTCTGTCTGTCTGGCTGTCTGTCTGTCTGTCTGTCTGTCTGTCTGTCTGTCTGTCTGTCTGTCTGTCTGTCTGTCTGTCTGTCTGTCTGTCTGTCTGTCTGTCTGTCTGTCTGTCTGTCTGTCTGTCTGTCTGTCTGTCTGTCTGTCTGTCTGTCTGTCTGTCTGTCTGCTGTCTGTCTGTCTGTCTGTCTGTCTGCTGTTTGTCTGTCTGTCTGTCTGTCTGTCCGTCTGTCTGTCTGTCTGTCTATCTGTTGAAATCACGATAACGCCTAAACGAAAGGAGCTAGCTTACTTAAACTTAGTAAAATCATTCTTCATCTCTGAGAAAATTTTGGTATTGAAATTGGGCAAAATCAGTTAACATTTGACTATTGCTCCCGTATAACCTCGTCTAGGCTAATCGCTTATTTGCTAATAAATGGCAAATTATAACAGCTATGATGACAAAATTTGGTATCTAGAAGTTTTATATAAGCACTAGGCATCATATAAAATTTCATCAAAATCGGTTTACATTTAACCATAGCTCCCATATAAAAAACTTACGGAAACAGCCTAAATTCCACCTGAAATTCACTTAAATGCCAATAAATGATAAACTGTAAAAGCTTTGGCCACTAAATTTAGCACAAGGAAGTCTTATGTAAATGCCAGCCAGTGTGCAAAATTGTCACAATCGGTCACCATTTGACCATAGCTCCCATATAAAAAACTTACAGAAACACACAAAGAAAAGGAGATTTATGTCCGTCTGTCCGTCAGATAAAAGCGCTACAACTCCTTAACAACAAAAGCTAGAGAGACAAAATTTTACAAAAGAATTTCTGATATGTAACAAAAGTTGTGTAATGAAAATGGGTTCACATTTAGTTAGAGCTGCCATATAACCCCGCCCCAGGAAACACATGATTGAGGATAAATTGAGTACAATTGAAATAGCTATGACGACTAAATTTAGAATAAAGAAGTTTTATGCAACTATTGGTCAGTACATCAAATTTTATAGGAATCGGTCCATATTTGACTATAGCTTTCATATAAAAAACACTCCCAGAAACCAAAAAAAATGTACCAAAGGACAGTTAAAAGCTATTAAATTAGAAACTGTGACAGCTATTGCCACTTAATTTTGCAAATATAAGCTTTATATAAAAACCAGCCAGTGCATGAAATTTTGTTACAATCGGTCAACATTTGGCTATAATTCTTATATATATATATTACATCCCCTTTTTATACCCTTCACCACCATAGGTGAAAAGGGTATTATAAGTTTGTGCTGATGTATGTAACGCATAGATATATTTGTCTTTTAGTATACCAATAGGCTTAGAATCACTTTCTGAGTCGATTTAGCGATGTCCGTCCGTCCATCCGTCTGGCTGACTGGACTCCCATGTAAAGCTTGTAATCAAACTACAGGTCGTAATTCTAAAGATAATTTGATGGCACAGAACATTTTTTTAATAATGGGACCATGGCTATTGAAATTCGTCAAAATTGGTCCATTATTTATGGTACCTCCCATAGGTCCCATTTCCCGGAATTTATATATTGGCTACAAATATCAATATTTTTTCATGAAATTTAAATAAAATACTGCTTATCTCAACTAAAATCACTGTACCAAATTTCGTTAAAATCGGTCCACATTTGACCATAGCTCCCATACAAACTCTTTTGTCAAAACGCACTAAAAGAAACAAAAAATCACTAAAACGCTTGTAAATCTGAAGATAATGAGAATTTTGAGTTTTTTTTGCACACATAATATTTGTATAAACTGTAATCCATTTGCCAAATTTCGAGATAATCGATCCACATCTGACCCTAGCTCTCATATAAGTCCAAATGACGGAAACAGCTTAAATATATAAGTTTTGAGAAAATGTAAGTATGAAAGTAAAATTTAGCAAATATTTGTCTTTATACAGGAAAAAGAGCATCTTTTACCTTAGAGGTGAAGGGTATTGTATAGTCGGTCTTGACCGACTATAAAACTTTCTTACTTGTTTTAATTTTATTTTAAGCGAATACAAAATTATAAGCTCTGAAATTTTGATCTAGAATATTTATACATTAGTGACATAGCGTATCGTATAGTAGAGTAGACCGACTAAAATCTGCCTTACTTATTTTAAAAAGAAACATACAAAGTAATTACTATTCTATAGATTATTTAACTAATAATTTAAAAGACATTTCAAAGTCTACTGAGAATTAAAAAAAATTATTCAATAAAGTTATTTTCACACCTTTTAATTACCGAGGTTTGTAATGAATGACAATATAAAAATTTTAAATTCTTAATGAGTTTTCCTTTTATTAAACTTTTTTTTCAATATTTTAAAAAAAGGAGTCACGTAACGTGTTTAGTATATGTAATAATTTCTATTAAAATTAAAACAATTAAGCAATTAAAAGTCATACCCATAGGATAATCATAACTTTAAGAGTTATGGGGAAAACTGATGGAGTAGAAAATAAGTTCGATGCCCTGTCCTGGTATTGAAAGGAACTATTTAATTCAATTAATAGAGAAAAAGTATAAGCTAAAGAGATGTTTATATATGAGAACTTTTTTTCTTTCCTTTTTCTTATCCTAAATATGAAAATGGATTTGGACTTGATTTGGACAACAATATCGACCACAATTTAAAAATACTTAAGTGTTCTTATTTAGTAGAGACAATACTGTCTCTATATTATTTCAACTAATTTTTCCTATTTTTACAATTGTTACCATGATAACCATTCGCAAGTCTGGCCGTCCTTCTGAAGGCATATGTATCGTGTGATAACAAATCCAAACTGTCCACTTACACTTGTTGGTCGTCCATCAATTGTCCGCTACCCTCACTTTTGCCTCATGTTTTCACTATAATCATTATAAGAAATGTCTGAAGTTGTTTTTCCACGAAAACATGGATACTTCTGAGGTTCCACTCCCTCACACCCATCCCATTTACATGATGATTGATTTGTAGAACAAATAACAAATCCAAACAAAAGTGACAGCAAACATCTCGTTCATAAATTAAAAAAAAAAAAAGAAAAACAATTGAAAAGTGTGAAGAACAATCGATAGACATTCATCTTGACGAGATGAGATGCGAACGAAATATAAATGAAAATTCTTGGATAGATGGACGAATGGATGGATGGATGGACGCATGAATGAATGTTTGTTTGATTGGAATGAATGAATTTATTTATTGCATTTAATTTAAGCTAATTTTTTCTGCTGTTCATTCTGATTGTCTCCTATTTTTTATAGAAAATGTTTTTGTCGTCTTGACATATGGCACTGTCTGTTTGTCTGTCTTTTCATTCTTAATTTTACTTAGACATTGAATTTTCACCCTAAACTTTATTTTGAACTCAAAGTTAATGAAACTGTTGAAATATGAGGGTAATTTGGAAAACAAGATTTTTTATTTCAATCAACTAAAATTAGGGTGGACTTAATTTAATACAATAAGTTATCCTAGTACAACATAGTAAAATTTTGAAAATTTTACTATAGAAATATATTAAAATTTTAAAAATTTCACTGTAGAAAAATATTAAAGTTTTGAAAATTTTACTATAGAAATATAATAAAATTTTGATAATTCTACTATAGAAAAATAGTAAAATTTTGAAAATTTTGCTATAGAAAAATATTAAAATTTTGAAAATTTTATTGTAGAAAAATATTTTATATTTTTATATAATTTTGAAAATTTTGCTATAGAAAAATAGTAAACTTTTGCTATAGAAAAACAGTAAAATTTTGAAAATTTTACTATAGAAAAATAGTAAAATTTTTTAAATTTTCCAATAAAAAGTAAAATTTTTCTATAAAAATGGTAAAACTTTGAAATTTTTCCTACAAAAATAATAAAATTTTGAAAATTTTCCTTCAAAAATAATAAAATTTTGAAAATTTTACTATTAAAATAGTAAAAATTTGAAAATTTCACTATTAAAATAAAATAAAATTTTGAAAATTTTACTACCAAAATTTTAAAAATTTTACTACACAAATATGAAAATTTTAAAAACGCTCCTTTAAAAATAGTAAAGTAGTAAAATTTTGAAAATTTTCTTATAAAAATAGTAAAAATTTGAAAATTTTCTTATAAAAATAGTAAAATTTTTTAAATATTTTTATAAAAATAGTAAAATTTTGAAAATTTTCTTATAAAAATAGTGAAGTTTTCAAAATTTTCCTATAATTATAGTAAAATTTTGAAAATTTTCCTATAAAAAGAGTAAAATTTTGAAAATTTTAATATAAAAAGAGTAAAGTTTTGAAAATTTTAATATAAAAATAGTAAAATTTTTAAAATTTAAATATAAAAAATTTCTTAAAAATAGGAAAATTTTGAAAATTTGCTTAAAAAAATAGTAAAATTTTAAAAACTTTCGTATAAAATTAGTAAAATTTTGAAAATTTTCCTATAAAAATGGTAAAATATTGAAAATTTTCCTTTAAAATGGTAAAATTTTGAAAATTTTCCTATAAAAATAGTAAAATTTTGAAAATTTTCCTATAAAAATAGTAAAATTTAGAAAATTTTCCTATAACAATAGTAAAATTTTGAAAATTTTCCTATAACAATAGTAAAATTGTGAAAATTTTCCTATAAAAATAGTAAAATTTTAAAAATTTTCCTATAAAAGTAGTAAAATTTTGAAAATTTTCTTATAAAAATAGTAAAAATTTGAAAATTTTCTTATAAAAATAGTAAAATTTTTTAAATATTTTTATAAAAATAGTAAAATTTTGAAAATTTTCTTATAAAAATAGTGAAGTTTTGCAAATTTTCCTATAATTATAGTAAAATTTTGAAAATTTTCCTATAAAAAGAGTAAAATTTTGAAAATTTTAATATAAAAAGAGTAAAGTTTTGAAAATTTTAATATAAAAATAGTAAAATTTTTAAAATTTAAATATAAAAAATTTCTTAAAAAAATTGTCAAAATTTTAAAATTTTCCTATAAAAATAGTAAAATTTTGAAAATTTTCCTATAAAATCTATAAAATTTTTCAAATTTTCTTATAAAAATAGCAAAATTTTCCTATAAAAAATAGTTAAAGTTTTCAAATTTTCCTATTAAAATAGTAAAATTTTGAAAATTTTTCTAAAAAACAATAAAAAAAAATTGCAAAAAAATATGGTTAAATTTTGAAAAAAATTTACTATAAAAATAGTAAAATTTTGAAAAAAATTTGCTATAAAAATAAAAAATTTCTCTATAAATTTATAAAATAAAAAATGTTGAAAATTTTACTATACTTACTAATTTTACTATAAATAGTGAAATTTTGAAAATTTTCCTATAAAAATAGTAATATTTTGAAATTTTTCCTCTCAAAATAGTAAAATTTTGAAAATTTTTCTATAAAAATAGTAAAATTATGAAAATTTTCCTATAAAAATAGTAAAATTTTGAAAATTTTCCTATAAAAATAGTAAAATTTTGAAAATTTTCCTATAAAAATAGTAAAATTTTGGAAATTTTCCTATAAAAATAGTAAAATTTTGAAAATTTTCCTATAAAAATAGTAAAATTTTGAAAATTTTCCTATAAAAATAGTAAAATTTTTGAAAATTTAAAAAATCTTCGTAAAGACAAATAATAAAATTTTTAAAATTTTGTAAAATTTTTAAAATTTTCTTATAAAAATTGAAAAGTTTTGAAAATTTTCTAATAAAAATAGTAAAATTTTGAAATTTCCCTTATAAGAATTGTAAAATTTTGAAAATTTTAATATAAAAATAGTAAAACTTTGAAAATTTTAATACAAAAATAGTAAAATTTTTGAAATTTGAGTATAAATAAAAATAGCAAAATATTGAAAATTTTAACATAAAAATACTAAAATTTTGAAAAATTTCCTATAAAAAAAAGTGAAATTTTGATAAATTTCCTATAAAACTAGTAAAATTTTGGAATTTTTTTTATAAAAATGGTAAATTATAAAAAATTTTAATATAAAAATAGTAAAATATTGAAAATTTGAAAATAATAATACAAGAATTTTGAAATTTTCCTATAAAAATAGTAAAATTTTGAAAATTTTCCTATAAAAACGTAAAGTTTTGAAAATTTTTACATAAAAAGAGTAAAATTTTGAAAATTTTAATATAAAAATAGTAAAATTTTTAAAATCTAAATATAAAAATAGTAAAATATTGAAAATTTGGATATAAAAATGCTAAAATTTTGAAAATTTTCCTATAAAAATAGTAACATTTTTATTATTTTCCTATAAAAATGGTAAAATTTTGAGAAATTTCCTATAAAAATAGTAAAATTTTGAACAATTTCCTATAAAAATAGTAAAATTTTGAAAATTTTCCTATAAAAATAGTAAAATTTTGAAAATTTTTCTATAAAAATAGTAAAATTTTGAAAATTTCCCTATTAAAATAGTAAGCTTTTGAAAATTTTCTTATGAAAATATTAAAATTTTGAAAATTTTTCTTATAAAAAATAGTAAATTTGTTTAAGTGTTTTTATACGTTTAAGCTTTTACTATAATACTAAAAAAAAATATTGGAATCCTGAACTAACTTTTAATATTGTATGGACTTAAATTTCATATTAAAAACTGAAAATTTCACCTAATTCTAGACAACATTTGTTTAAGATTGTTTTTGGCAATAAATTTCCAAACAATGCAATAAAAGCTGTTAACTTCTAAGGAAGTCAGGACCATTGTTTAAAAGAACAATTGAATTGTTTTAAGAAAATTTATGGCAGCAAAAGTCACAATATAAATTATAAAGCTTTTGAAAATAAAATATGTTAGAGAATATTTATTAAAAATATAATATAATGCAAAAAAAGTTACTTTTTTATAAAAATAAAAGTCCCATTTTTTATAAACTTACAAAAAAAAATGTAGACTAAAGACTTTTGAATCTTGTCAATACCAGCGGTTGCAATGCCCAACTCTGAACTGCTTTTGAAATTTCATTATTCTTAAACTTTGGAACTTATTCTATAGTTTTAGCTTTATGGTTTTTTATTAAGTATTAAGAAATTAAATTGTTAATAATTTTAAATTTACTATTCCGCCCTTATTTTTTGTTTTCATAAACTTTTTCATCCTAAAGTTTCTACTGTCATTAATTGCTTAATCCAATTTCTTGCATTACTAACAAATTTTGTTAAAAATTTTCGGAAAAAATTAATTTACTGTTTGTTTTAAGCAGCTTAATAGAACGGAAATAATAAAAATGAAAACTCCAAAAAAATATGCTAGCGCTTCACAGATAATTTTATATAAAATATTACTAAGTAAGTAAAATCTACCAAAAGAACTTAAGGCTCTTAAAAAAAAAACTTCAAAATGGAAAAAAAAGAAGTAAAATTAAATAACAAATACTACAAGAGTCAGAGCATTATCAGCCGAACCGACCGCCCGCAGTCTTATCAATCAGTAGATAAAGAAGAATAACACAAAAAAATAGAAAAAGAATCATGAAACATCTCCAATATTAAACCCAGAAGATGTTCACGCTTTAGAAAATTGTGTATCAGACAAAACATATAAAAAAAAATTTTAAACTTATGTATCTTATAGATTCAACACGAGTGGCACAAACAAATTTATAAATAGATTAAAAGATACTACTCTAAATCTCCATACTAAAGTGCAACATTTTAACTCGGAAATCTGAGTGTTTCTACAAAGAGCAAAAAGGCAAGACAGCAGCAAATGCACTTTAATCTAGACTAAAATGCACTTAAGACAGACGAAGTAGAATATGAAAGCAGGGAGTGATAGTTCTCTAGAGAAAAGCTAAGGGTAGAATAGACAAAACTTTAACATTAATGGTAATTATTATCATGTTGATAATCAATACTTTCAGATAATTATCATTAGCTAAAACAAGAAGTAAAATGATTTACACTAGTTAACAAAATTCAACTTTTTGCATTACATTACGTGGTAGCCACTATATTTTGTTATCATTATAGTCTTGTGATTATAAAAATGATCGAAAATAAATTTTTTAGATTGATTTACTTAAGAAAAATCATAAATTTTTTCGAATATTTTTGAAATGGCTTATACATTGTTTTTATCATATCTTTGGAACTGGTTATGCGATTTCGTTGAAAGTATCAGAATATTAAAGTCAATCAAATTATCTTTAAGTCGCTTTATGAAATTTTTTTAAATAATAAAGAGATTCGAAGATATTTCACTTTAAAAATATAAAAAAAATATTACTTTTTTTTACAAACAAATTTTAATATTTATATTTTTTGAAAATTCATAAAAAATCGAAAATATCAAAAATCTACACTTTTTATTTTATGATCTTTAGACTAAGAATATTCTTAATAAAAGAATATTCTAAATAAAAGAATTTTATATAGCAAATTTTTCTAAGGAAACAATATTTAAAAACGAAAATGTTTTTATAGCAAAAAATTTTAAAACGAAAATATTTTTATAGAAACAATTTTATAACAAAAAATTTTTTAGAAGAGAAATTTTAAAATGAAAGTTTGTCTGTAAAATTTTTGAATTTTAATATGTTTTTAAAAAATAAAATTTTTAAATTGTGAACATAATAATTTTTTCTTTTTAGTAAGTAGGTGATTATAAACATGATCGAAAATACATTTTTTAGATTGTTTTATTTGAAAAAAAATTATAAATTTTTTTTTAATATTTTTGAAATGATACTGAAATGATGCTGATACATTATTTTTATCATATCTTTGGAACTGGTTATGCGATTTCGTTGAAAAAGACAGAATATTATAGCCAACCAAATTATTTTTACGTCACTTTATGATTTTTTTTATATAGTAAAGGGCTTCCAAGATATTTCATTTTAAAAATATAAAAAATATTATTTTTTTACAAAAAATTTTAAATTTTAAAATTAGCTAATTTTTCGAAAATTTTTGAAATTTTTTGCTATTTTTTCGAAATTTTGTTTTTGAGTCATTGTCCCTTTTCCCCTTTCACAGACCGGGTCACATATAAAGATATTGCAATCCATAACTTTTTTTCTGTCAAATGTAAAATTTTAGAACGCACATTTTTCTATACAATAAATTTTATGACGAAATTTTATCTATAGAAGAAATTTTATTAAATTTTTTTTTGTTTATAAAAAAAATTGAAAACAAAAATATTTTTATAAAACAAATTCAATAGAAATATTTTTGAAACGAAAATTTTTCTATAGAAAACATTTTATGTCACAAATTTTTCTATAAAAAAAATTGTGTGTCAAAAATTTTCCTATAGAAAAAATTTTATGTCAAAAATTTTTCTATACAAAAAATTTTATGTCAAAAATGTTTCTATAGAAAAAATTTTATGGCGAAAATCGTTCTATTTAAGAAATTTTATGACAAAAGTTTTTCTACAGAATAAATTTTATGTCAAAAATTTTTCTATATAAAAAATTTTATGTCAAAAATTTTTCTATAGAAAAAATTTTATGTCAAAAATTTTTCTATAAAAAAAAATTTGAGTCAAAAATTTTTTTATAGAAAAAATTTTTCTATAAAAAAAATTTTATGTCAAAAATTTTTCTATAGAAAAAATTGTATGCCAAAAATTGTTCTATAGAAAAAAATTAATGTCAAAAATTTTTCTGTAGAAATAATTTTATGTCAACAATTTTTCTATAGAAAAAATTTTATGTCAAAAGTTTTTCTATAGAAATTATGTCAAAAATTATTCTATAGAAAAAATTGTATGTAAAAAATTTTTCTATAAAAAAAAATTTATGTCAAAAATGTTTCTATAAAAAAAATTGTATGTCAAAAATTTTTCAATAGAAAAGATTTTATGTCAAAAATTTTTCTATAGAATAAATTTTATATCAAAAGTTTTTCTATAGAAAAAATTTTAGGCAAAAAAAAAACAAAAAAATTGATTTTAAAAATTTTTCTATAAAAAAAATTTTATGTCAAAAATTTTTCAATAGAAAAAATTCTATTCAAAAAAATTTTCTATAGAAAAAATTTAGTGTCAACAATTTTTCTATAGAAAAAATTTTATGTCAAAAGTTTTTCTATAGAAAAAAATTTAGGCAAAAAAAAAACAAAAAAATATATGTAAAAATTCTTCTTCTTCTATAGAAAAAATTTTATGTCAAAAATTTTTCAATAGAAAAAATTTTATGCCAAAAAATTTTTATAGAAAAAATTTTATCTCAAAAATTTTTCTATAGAAAAACTTTTATGTCAAAAATTTTTATATAGAAAAAATTGTATGTCAAAAATTTTTCATAGAAAAAATTTTATGTCAAAAATGTTTCTATAGAAGAAATTTAATGACAAAAATAGTTCTATAGAACAGATTTTATGACAAAAATTTTTTTATGGAAAAAATTTTATATCAAAAGTTTTTCTATAGAAAAAGTTTTATGTTAAAAATTTTTCTATAGAAAATATTTTATGTTAAAAATTTTTCTATAGAAAAAATTTTATGTCAAAAATTTTTCTATAGGAAAAATTTTATGTCAAAAATTTTTCTATAGAAAAAATTTTATGTCAAAAATGTTTCCACAGAAAAAGTTTTATGTCATAATTTTGCTATAGTAAAAATTTTATGAAAAAATTTGTCTATAGAAAAACTTTTATGTCAAAATTTTTTCTATATAAGAAATTTTATTTTTACTTTATATAGAATAAGTTTTATGACGAGAATTTTTCTATGAAATAATTTTTAGGCTAAACATTTTTAGATCGAAGAAATTTTATGACGAAAATTTTTCTATATAAGAAATTTTTTGACGAAAGTTTTTCTATAAAATACATTTTATGACGAAAAATTTTCTATAGAAAAAATTGTATAACGAAAATTTTTCAAAAGAAGAAATTTTATGTCAAAAATATTTCTGTAGAAAAAATTTTAAAACGAAAATTTTTTTATAGAAAAAATTTTAAATGAAAATTTTTCTATAGAAAAAATTTTATGACAAAAATTTTTTTAGGGAAGAAATTTTATGACGAAAATCTTTCTATAGAAGAAATTTTATGACAAAAGTTTTTCTAGAGAAAAAATTTTAAGACACAAATTTTTCTATGGAAAAAATTGTATGACGAACATTTTTCTATAAAAGAATATTGTGTGACAAAAATTTTTCTATAGAAAAAATTCTATGGCAAATCACTACTTATCGAACCATATTCGTAATTGAAGGCTTATATTATTTGGAATATTCATAGTTTTTCAATTATCGATAAATTATGGTAAGAAAATATTTATTTTTTAATAGCTAACATTAACTACGCAATTTAAAAAAAATATATATCTCGAAAACTAGAGCTGTTCCAAAAAAGTGAGTTGGACAAATTGGAGGCTTGTATAAGATACATAAAAATTTGCTAAAAAATGTAAGGCAACATTTTTCGTGTTGGGCTGTGTAATAAAGTGATAATAAGTTCATAAAATTATAATTTTAGTATCAAATTTGTCTCTGCTTACACTGTACTTCAGTTTTTTGAGCATTTTACAAGGCTTTTAATAATGTGTCTTACCAAAGCTATTATTTTTTGATTAAAAACGTATAGTACTGTGTAACTAATATGATACATTTTTCTTTGCCTTTTCTAATATTACCTTTTACAAGAAAACTGTAAATAGAGTATCATAAATCTTCAACAGCCTTGCAACTTAAAATTTTTTTGACATAGAGCTTGTGTATATAGAATTTTCCACAGATGATATTTTAAGACTTAAACTTGTGAAAAAGTTTACTAGAACATAAATTCAAAATTTTCGAAAACATCATGATTTGATGTGCTAATTTCAAAGATATTCATATTCCCCAGTACCATATATTTTTTATATTTATTGTAGTACATAGTCTTCAAAACGAAAAACAAAAATGTTGCATGTTGCACATATAAGATTGTGTCATTAACACATGTTGTTAACGAAATGATGAATGAAGTTTCTAGGGAAATGTTAAAAGCTCAAAGTTGATTTAATACCTAAATATTTGTAGAGATGAATTTTACTTTGTAATGATATGGCGGATTATTATAACATGAAGTAAGAAGGTACTGATATACTTTATGCATTACCTGGAAGTCATATTTTTACCCCACTGTGCTACTCTATAATAAATGCTCAAACTAAAAGCTATAAAATGAAATGTATGTATTCTAATAAATTACAATATACTTCCTTAATAACTCCCTTTCCCAACCGAACTCTCTTTATCTAAACGAACGTACAACTTTCTGTGTATGTATATTAGGGTGGGTCACTTTTATATATATATTGCTTTACTATATAGTAAAGTAACCAATAGCTACTTTAAATCAGTACTGAATTTTCGAGAGCAAAAATCCTTAGACAAATATTTGGCACAAGAAATTAAGAGGGCAAATACTTTTTGAGCTTTTAGAACTTAATTAAGGCGAACCCCTTATAAAATATATCAAATCAAGAAGAATAAGTTAGATAGGTTAGGTTAGGATGGACCAGACAAGGTTACAAAAGCTAAAAAATATGTATTTGACTACAAATCATATCGATTGAAAGATATGATTTGGAAACATTTGTGTAGCATACTTTTAGGCTTATCTAAATAAAATATCGGCTTAATATGAAAAAAATTTTTAAGTAAATTAAGATTTAAGTGCCATGTAGGGTGAAGTAGGGGATGTTGGATACCAAGCAATGGTTCTAAATGGTCTTTAATGGCTAAGTCCACACTTATCTTGGTTATTCTTTATCTCAACTGTGGACGCTGTACTCCTCGTGGTATCACCCGGGGAATTATGTAAAAACACCTGCTAATGTAGTGAGTGAACATGTACCGCGAGTTCACCCATACGAACAATACCAAAAATGGGTTAAAACGTCGGGCTAGTAACCCACTTCTTTAAATAAACAATTTCTATGAAAGAGCTAAAATAAGAATAAAAACGGCCACCCCGTCCGCAACTTCGATAGTACGAACAAGTAGAGAAAAATCTTTCAAAGCTTGGCCTAGAAAATTTTATCAAAAATTTTTCTATTTTTCTATTTTTTTATCAAAAATTTTTGTATCAAAAATACTTTTATTAAAAATTTTTCAATAGGAAATTTTATTTATTTAAAATTTTTCTATAAAAAATTTGGTTATCAAAATTTTTTTACCAAAAATTTTCCTAAAAGTTTTTCTATAGAAATTTTTTCTTCAAAAATTTTTCTATAGAAAATTTTTTTAAATTTTTCTATAGAAAATTTTTTTAACAAAAATTTTTTAGAATTTTTTTTTACAAAAATTTTACTAGGAAATTTTTTTCTCAAAAATTTTTCTAGAAAATTTTATATCAAAAAATTTTCTACAGAAAATTTTTTTATCAAAAACTTTTCTATACAGAATTTTTATCAAAAACTTTTCTATAGAGAATTTTTATCAAAAATTTTCCTAGAAAATTTTTCATTAACAATTTTTCTAAAGAAAATTTTTTTATCAATAGTTTTTTTTCTATAGAAATATTTTTAATAGAAAAAATTTTTCTTTAGAAAATTTTTTTATGAAAGATTTTTCTATAAAAAATGTTTTTATCAAAAACTTTTTTATAGGAAATTTTTTATCAAAAATTTTTCTTTAGAAAATTTTTTCATCAAAAATTTTTCTATAAAAATTTGTTTTATTGATAATTTTTCTATAGAAAATTTGTTATCAAAAATTTTTCTAGAAAATTTTTTTATCAATAATTTTTCTATCGAAAATTCTTTTATCAAAAATTTATATAGAAAATTTTTTTAAAAATTTTTCTAAAGAAAAATTTTTTTATTAAAAGTTTTTCTAGAAAATTTTTTTATCAAAAATTTTTCAATAGAAATATTTCTATCAAAAATTTTTCTTTAGAAAATTTTTTTATCAAAAATTTTTCCATAAAAAATTTTTATATCAAAAATTTTTCTGAAGAAAATTTTTTTATCAAACAATTATCTATAGAAAACTTTTTATCGAAAATTCTTCTAGAAATTTTGTTTTATCAAAAAATTTTCTATAGAAAATTTTTTTGTCAAAAATTATTCTATAGAAATTTTTTTTTATCAAAAATTTTTGTATAGAAAATTTTTCTATAAAAAATTTTTATATCAAAAATTTTTCTGAAGAAAATTTTTTTATCAAACAATTATCTATAGAAAACTTTTTATCGAAAATTCTTCTAGAAATTTTGTTTTATCAAAAAATTTTCTATAGAAAATTTTTTTGTCAAAAATTATTCTATAGAAATTTTTTTTTATCAAAAATTTTTGTATAGAAAATTTTTCTATAAAAAATTTTTTTATCAAAAATGTTTCTATAGAAAATTTTTTTCTCAAAAATTTTTCTTTAGAAAATTTTTTATCAAAAATGTTTCTACAGAAAATTTTTTGTCATAAATTTTTCTATAGACAATTTTTTTATCAAAACTTTATTTATAGAAAATTTTTCTATGGAAAATTTTTTATCAAAAATTTTTCTACAGAAAATTTTTTTGTCAAAAATTTTTCTATAGGAAATTTTTTTATTAAAAATTTTTCTATAGAAAATTTTTATATCAAAAACTTTTCTATATAAATTTTTTTTTTTAATTTTTCTATATAAATTTTTTTTTTTAATTTTTCTTAAGAAAATTTTTGTATCAAAAATTTTTCTATATAAATTTTTTATATCAAAAATTTTTCTATATAAATTTTTTATATCAAATATTTTTCTGAAGAAAATTTTTTATCAAAAATTTTTCTTTAGAAAATTTTTTATCAAAACTTTATTTATAGAAAATTTTTTTTTTCTATTGAAAATTTTATATCAAAAACTTTTCTATAGAAAATTTGTTTTACCACAAATTTTATCAAAAATTTTTCTTTAGAATATTTTTTATCAAAAATTTTTCTATAGAAAATTTGTTTATCAAACACTTATCTATAGAAAACTTTTTATCAAAAATTTTTCTAGAAATTTTGTTTTATCAAAAAATTTTCTATAGAAAATTTTTTTATCAAAAATGTTTCTATAGAAAATTTTTTTATCAAAAATTTTTCTATAGAAAATTTTTTATTAAAATGTTTCTATCGAAAAATTTTTATTATAAATTTTTCTATAAACAATTTTTGTATCAAAACTTTATCTATAGAAAATTTTTTTATCAAAAATTTTTCTATGGAAAATTTTTTATCAAAAATTTTTCTATAGAAAATTTTTTTATCAAAACTTTATTTATAGAAAATTTTTTTATGAAAAATTTTTTTATGGAAAATTTTTTATCAAAAATTTTTCTATACAATTTTTTTTTTTAAAAAAAATTTTTCTGTTTTCTTTTATCAAAAATTTTTCTATAGAAAATTATTTTATCAGAAATTCTTGTATAAAAAATTTTTTTATCATCAATTTTTCTATAGAAAATTATTTCATCAGAAATTCTTCTATAAAAATTTTTTTTATCAAAAATTCTTCTAATAAAAATTTTTTTATCAACAATTTTTCTATAGAAAATTTTGTTATCAAAAATTTGTCTATACAAAATTTTTTTATGAAAATTTTTTTTTATAGAAAATTTTGTTATCAAATTTTTTTATCAAAAATGTTTCTGTTTTTTTGTTTCTTGTGTATTTGGTTTTTGCATTTTCTTTAACAAAGTGGCACCAAACGACTTTGCTAACATCCAATTCCAACTGAATGCTTTTAATACTCATTTCCACGAGTTTCATTAATGATCGTGCTATTTACGAAAATTACAAAAGGGCATCGGCTTCTGGTTGCCCGCTTAAGATGCATCGGAAACAAATACCTAGAAGTCGAGATCTGCACCGAGAGAAAATTAAGTAACAGAAGTTTCTCTTCAACCAAGATTCTTTAAAACTAAAATCAACACTTAGACATTTTCAAATTGTTTCAAACATGTTCACATTTAAGTAACCAAAAATGATAAAATTTAAGACAACCACAAAATTCATAAGAATCAGTAAAACAACATTCAACCCACCCTAATATATAAACAGACAAGTTTTCAATTCCCCCAAGAAACTTACATGTAACTCATGTAATACACAAATTCTAACACCATAAATCCAAAAAAAAAACTAAAAAGGAAAAAATGTTGAAAATTTTATGCCAATAAAAGAAGGAAATAAAACTGAAACTAAAAACCGTGTTAAAAAATATATTTCATTTTAAATGATGCATTTCTGATGTTAAAGTTGTTGCTCTATTGCACTACTCCCCAAACGAAATGAATGTGGCATCAAAACTGCGGCATTAAAGGGAATAAAAGACAGAAGCAGGCAAAAGATTGCAACGTGTTGAAATGTCAGCAATTGATGTTTTGTTAACAAATAGTTAGACTGCCGGAGTGAAATATTTATGGCTTAGATAGGGAAATTTTTACAAAAAAATTAGGCAGAAATTTGTCACTTGCTAAAAGAACTTACGAATCTTAAGGCATTGAATGTGTTTTTTTAAATAAGTGTTAATTTTTTGCCAACACTTGTTAATGTGCTAAAGACTCAACACTTTTTTTAAGTCTGTTTTAATGTTTCTTAGTTAACACTTTAAAAACATTTATTGATTTAATTATTTTACACTTCTATTTTTAATGGTTTTCTTGATGTTGCACTTACCCGCAATTTGTAGAGTGGCATGTCGACTCACTGCCTTGCCGACATGACTTTTGGCCACACACCAATAGACGCCACTGTCTTGTTCCTTTTTACTTTGCATCGTGCGATAGAAGAAGAGGGCACCATCTTTGAACAGCACTCGATGTGATTTTTTATCGTTGGTATTTACCGGTTCGCCGTCCTGGAAAATTGGGGAAAATAGATTTAGAATTTATTTTGTGTATGCGTTTGTGACAATTTTTTTTAGATTTGAAAAATTTTTTAACACTTACCTTAAACCATTCTATAGTGGGTTCAGGTTTACCCTCAACTTTACAATTTAAAGTGGCAGGTTCATTCTTTTTCACAACCAAGTCCGTGGGATGTTCTATAATACGTGGAGATTGATATTGAGCTGGAAAGAGGAATATAATTGAAGAAGTGTTAGATACTAGTTTATTAATTTATTAGGACGAAAATAATTAAAAAAATTATTTTCAGAAAACTAATTTGAAAATTTTTCTATCAAAATAAGAAATTTTTGAAAATTTCCTATAAAAATTAGAAATTTAAAAAAAAAAATCCTTTATAAATAAGAAACTTTGTAAAAATTTCGTATAAAAATAAGAAATTTTTAAAAAACTTTGTTTAAACTAAAAATTTTTTGAAAAATTTCTAAAAAATAAGAAGTTTTTGAAAGTTTCCAACAAAAATAAACAATTTTTAAAATTTTGTATAAAAATAAGAAATTTTTGAAAAATTTCCTATAGAAATAAACATTTTTGAAGAATTTCCTATAAAAATATACATTTTTGAAAAATTTTCTATAAAAATAAAATTTTTTTTTTAAAATTTCCTATAAAAATAAAAAATATTTAAAAATTTTCCTATAAAAGTTAACTATTTAAAAAAATTCCCATAAAAATAGGAAATTTTTGAAAAATTTCTTATAAAAATAGGAAATTTTTGAAAAATTTCCTATAAAAATAGGAAATTTTTCAAAAATTTCCTATTTTTATAGGAAATTTTTCAAAAATTTCCTATTTTTATAGGAAATTTTTCAAAAATTTCCTATTTTTATAGGAAATTTTTCAAAAATTTCCTATTTTTATAGGAAATAGGAATTTTTTGAAAAATTTCCTATAAAAGTAGGAAATTTTTGAAAAATTTCCTATAAAAAATAGGAAATTTTTGAATAATTTCCTATAAAAAATAGGAAATTTTTGAAAAATTTCCTATAAAAAATAGGAAATTTTTGAAAAATTTCCTATAAAAAATAGGAAATTTTTGAAAAATTTCCTATAAAGAATAGGAAATTTTTGAAAAATTTCCTATACAAAATAGGAAATTTTTGAAAAATTTCCTATAAAAAATAGGAAATTTTTGAAAAATTTCCTATAAAAAATAGGAAATTTTTGAAAAATTTCCTATAAAAAATAGGAAATTTTTGAAAAATTTCCTATAAAAAATAGGAAATTTTTGAAAAATTTCCTATAAAAAATAGGAAATTTTTGAAAAATTTCCTATAAAAAATAGGAAATTTTTGAAAAATTTCCTATAAAAAATAGGAAATTTTTGAAAAATTTCCTATAAAAATAGGAAATTTTTGAAAAATTTCCTATAAAAATAGGAAATTTTTGAAAAATTTCCTATAAAAATAGGAAATTTTTGAAAAATTTCCTATAAAAATAGGAAATTTTTGAAAAATTTCCTATAAAAATAGGAAATTTTTGAAAAATTTCCTATAAAAATAGGAAATTTTTGAAAAATTTCCTATAAAAATAGGAAATTTTTGAAAAATTTCCTATAAAAATAGGAAATTTTTGAAAAATTTCCTAAAAATAGGAAATTTTTGAAAAATTTCCTATAAAAATAGGAAATTTTTGAAAAATTTCCTATAAAAATAGGAAATTTTTGAAAAATTTCCTATAAAAATAGGAAATTTTTGAAAAATTTCCTATAAAAATAGGAAATTTTTGAAAAATTTCCTATAAAAATAGGAAATTTTTGAAAAATTTCCTATAAAAATAGGAAATTTTTGAAAAATTTCCTATAAAAATAGGAAATTTTTGAAAAATTTCCTATAAAAATAGGAAATTTTTGAAAAATTTCCTATAAAAATAGGAAATTTTTGAAAAATTTCCTATAATAATAGGAAATTTTTGAAAAATTTCCTATAAAAATAGGAAATTTTTGAAAAATTTCCTATAAAAATAGGAAATTTTTGAAAAATTTCCTATAAAAATAGGAAATTTTTGAAAAATTTCCTATAAAAATAGGAAATTTTTGAAAAATTTCCTATAAAAATAGGAAATTTTTGAAAAATTTCCTATAAAAATAGGAAATTTTTGAAAAATTTCCTATAAAAATAGGAAATTTTTGAAAAATTTCCTATAAAAATAGGAAATTTTTGAAAAATTTCCTATAAAAATAGGAAATTTTTGAAAAATTTCCTATAAAAATAGGAAATTTTTGAAAAATTTCCTATAAAAATAGGAAATTTTTGAAAAATTTCCTATAAAAATAGGAAATTTTTGAAAAATTTCCTATAAAAATAGGAAATTTTTGAAAAATTTCCTATAAAAATAGGAAATTTTTGAAAAATTTCCTATAAAAATAGGAAATTTTTGAAAAATTTCCTATAAAAATAGGAAATTTTTGAAAAATTTCCTATAAAAATAGGAAATTTTTGAAAAATTTCCTATAAAAATAGGAAATTTTTGAAAAATTTCCTATAAAAATAGGAAATTTTTGAAAAATTTCCTATAAAAATAGGAAATTTTTGAAAAATTTCCTATAAAAATAGGAAATTTTTGAAAAATTTCCTATAAAAATAGGAAATTTTTGAAAAATTTCCTATAAAAATAGGAAATTTTTGAAAAATTTCCTATAAAAATAGGAAAGTTTTGAAAAATTTCCTATAAAAATAGGAAATTTTTGACAGATTTCCTATAAAAATAGGAAATTTTTGCAAAATTTCCTATAAAATTGGAAATTTTTGAAAAATTTCCTATAAAAATAGGAAATTTTTGAAAAATTTCCTATAAAAAGAGGAAATTTTTGAAAAATTTCGTATAAAAATAGGAAATTTTTGAAAAATTTCCTATAAAAATAGTAAATTTTTGAAAAATTTCCTATAAAAATAGTAAATTTTTGAAAAATTTCCTATAAAAATAGGAAATTTTTGAAAAATTTCCTATAAAAATAGTAAATTTTTGAAAAATTTCCTATAAAAATAGGAAATTTTTGAAAAATTTCCTATAAAAATAGTAAATTTTTGAAAAATTTCCTATAAAAATAGGAAATTTTTGAAAAATTTCCTATAAAAATAGGAAATTTTTGAAAAATTTCCTATAAAAATAGGAAATTTTTGAAAAATTTCCTATAAAAGTAGGAAATTTTTGAAAAATTTCCTATAAAAATAGGAAATTTTTGAAAAATTTCCTATAAAAATAGGAAATTTTTGAAAAATTTCCTATAAAAATAGGAAATTTTTGAAAAATTTCCTATAAAAATAGGAAATTTTTGAAAAATTTCCTATAAAAATTAGAAATTTTTGAAAAATTTCCTATAAAAATAGGAAATTTTTGAAAAATTTCCTATAAAAATAGGAAATTTTTGAAAAATTTCCTATAAAAATAGGAAATTTTTGAAAAATTTCCTATAAAAATAGGAAATTTTTGAAAAATTTCCTATAAAAATAGGAAATTTTTGAAAATTTTCCTATAAAAATAGGAAATTTTTGAAAAATTTCCTATAAAAATAGGAAATTTTTGAAAAATTTCCTATAAAAATAGGAAATTTTTGAAAAATTTCCTATAAAAATAGGAAATTTTTGAAAAATTTCCTATAAAAATAGGAAATTTTTGAAAAATTTCCTATAAAAATAGGAAATTTTTGAAAAATTTCCTATAAAAATAGGAAATTTTTGAAAAATTTCCTATAAAAATAGGAAATTTTTGAAAAATTTCCTATAAAAATAGGAAATTTTTGAAAAATTTCCTATAAAAATAGGAAATTTTTGAAAAATTTCCTATAAAAATAGGAAATTTTTGAAAAATTTCCTATAAAAATAGGAAATTTTTGAAAAATTTCTTATGAAAATAGGAAATTTTTGAAAAATTTCCTATAAAAGTAGTAAATTTTTGAAAAAATTCCTGTAAAAATAGGAAATCTTTGAAAAATTTTCTATAAAAATAGGAAATTTTTGAAAAATTTTCTACAAAAATAGGAAATTTTTGAAAAAATTTCTATAAAAATAGAAAATTTTTCCTTCAAAAAGAAAATTTTTGAAAAATTTGCTATAAAATTAGGAAATTTTTGAAAAATTTGCTATAAAATGAGGAAATTTTTGAAAAATTTCCTATAAAATAAGGAAATTTTTGACAATTTTCTTATAAAATGAGGAAATTTTTGAAAAAATGAAGAAATTTTTGAAAATTTTCGATAAAATGAGGAAATTTTTGAAAAATTTCCTATAAAATGAGGAAATTTTTGAAAAATTTCCTATAAAAATAGGAATTTTTTGAAAAATTTCTTACAAATTAGGAAATGTTTGAAATTTTTTTTTTGTTGGTGCTCAAATGTAAAGCAAAAAGTTCAATTTTGTAAACTAGTGTTATTTATCTGTGTATATCAAAGCAATGCTGATAATAGAATTTTAAATCTCTAATAGCTATTTTTATTTAATTGAATATTATTAGTATTATAAAAATATACATATTTTTAATGCTAAAGTAGCGAAAAATATTTAATTTTTTTTTCGGCAATAGATTTAAATTAATGTCGTGGATTTTATGCACATCATAACCCAAATAATATGCAAATATTTAAGCTCATTAAAAATGAAAATCACGTTTTTGTGGCAACTGCAACAAATAAACAGTTTGACACATACAATAACGAAATATGTAGATACCACAAATAGATATACATATACCTTTAATATGCAATATTGTATGTGTATGTACTCGTTCATATGTAAATGTGGCAAGCACTATATAAAAGCTACTGGCAGTTAGTTAAAGCTAACTGAAAAAAAAAAGAAATATTATGAATATAATAATCATAATTGATAAGCATGTTAAGCAAATTATTAGAAACTACATGAAGACTGACACCAAAACCACTAGCACCAGAACCAGAACCATCATCGCACAGAGGATTCTCTAAGTATCCAAGTATTCTTAGTGTTGGCACGGTTGTCATGACAGACACGATTTGAATGTCATCATTAGGCGAGTTAACAGAAACACGTACAATTTCATACATTTTCTATTGACTTTATGCAATTTTCAAACATGATTTTCCATATGATAATCAGCCAAAAGCAAAGCACCCCCTATCTCCAAGCCAACTTCATCACTATTATCATAGTCCTCATTATAAAGCCACATTTTATGCTGCATATGCTTAAATGGAAACTTATTTAATTTTATAGGAAATATCAGTATGAATGTTTAAGTATGTCTAGAATGGAAAACCATTTTCTTTTTTGAAATCTCCTCATTCATTCATTTATTCATGCATGCTGCATTGCAATTTGTGTTTTGTTGTTCTGTTCATAAAGTGTCACATCATGTCTCGCGTTATGTTTTCCTCGACTAATAGAAATATCATCCTGTACAAATTGATCATTAAAAATGTTAAACAGGATACCAAAGCTTGCAACATTATGTCGCACAGACAATGAATTTAATATAACAAAGACATTATATAAAAGCTACTTCGGATTCTATTTCTGATTAGAGATATGCAATCATATTTAATAATTTATAAAGATTTACCTAAAATGAAATTTAATGTAAGAAATGATTTCCTTTAAAAATAAGAATTTTTTTTTAAATTTTCTTAAAGAAAAATAAGAAATTTTTGAAAAATTTCCTATAAAAATAAGAAATTTTTGAAAATTTTCCTTTAAAAATAAGAAATTTTTGAAAAATTTCCTATAAAAATAAGAAATTTTTGAAAATTCTTCTATAAAAATAAGAAATTTTTGAAAAATTTCCTATAAAAATTAGAAATTTTTGAAAAACTGCCTATAAAAACAAAAAATTTTTTAAAAATTTCCTAAAGAAAAATACGAAATTTTTGAAAAATTTCCTATACAAATAAGAAATTTTTTAAAAATTTCCTAAAGAAAAATAAGAAATTTTTTAAAAATTTCCTAAAGAAAAATAAGAAATTTTTTAAAAATTTCCTAAAGAAAAATAAGAAATTTTTTAAAAATTTCCTAAAGAAAAATAAGAAATTTTTTAAAAATTTCCTAAAGAAAAATAAGATATTTTTTATGGGAAATTTTTCAAAAATTTCTTATTTTTATAGGAAATTTTTCAAAAATTTCTTATTTTTATAGGAAATTTTTCAAAAATTTCTTATTTTTATAGGAAATTTTTCAAAAATTTCTTATTTTTATAGGAAATTTTTCAAAAATTTCTTAATTTTATAGGAAATTTTAAAAAAATTTCTTTCTTATTTTTATAGGAAATTTTTCAAAAATTTCTTATTTTTATAGGAAATTTTTCAAAAATTTCTTATTTTTATAGGAAATTTTTCAAAAATTTCTTATTTTTATAGGAAATTTTTCAAAAATTTCTTATTTTTATAGGAAATTTTCAAAAATTTCTTATTTTAATAGGAAATTTTTCAAAAATTTCTTATTTTTATATAAAATTTTTCAAAATGTTCTTATTTTTATAAAAAAATTTTCAAAAATTTCTTATTTTTATAGGAAATTTTTCAAAAATTTCTTATTTTTATAGGAAATTTTTCAAAAATTTCTTATTTTTATAGGAAATTTTTCAAAAATTTCTTATTTTTATAGGAAATTTTTCAAAAATTTCTTATTTTTATAGGAAATTTTTCAAAAATTTCTTATTTTTATAGAAAATTTTTCAAAAATTTCTTATTTTTCTTTAGGAAATTTGTAAAAAATTTCTTATTTTTCTTTAGGAAATTTTTCAAACATTTCCTATTATTATATGAAATTTCTTATTTGTATAGGAAATTTTTTAAAAAATTTCCTTTAGAAATAAGTAATTTTTGAAAAATTTCCTAAAAAGTAGGAAATTTAAAAGAAAAATTTCCTTTAACAATATGAAATTTTTCAAAAATTTCCAATTTTTATAGGAAAGTTTTTAAAAATTTCCAATTTTTATAGGAAAGTTTTTAAAAATTTCCAATTTTTTTATAAGAAATTTTTCAAAAATTTCCTATTTTTATAGTAAATTTTTGAAATATTTCCTATAAAAATAGGAGACTTTTTAAAAATTTCCTGTGAAAATAGGAAATTTTTAAAAAATTTCCTTTTAAAGTAGGAAATTTTTGAAAAATTTTGAGAAAAATTCCTATATAAATAAAAATTACAAAGTGAAGAAAATACAATACCCTCCCACTTTTGATTTTCTGAAAGGATTGATGATAGTCTCTAGCATTTTAGCTACTAAATATTTAAATCAATCTTTTTTCTTTTTTTTATTTCTATTTGTATGAATGACAATAACCCAAGACAACAACCGTATTGACAACAATAATGTTTATAATGTTGATTACGACAATGATTAGGACGATGATGATGGTTGTTAAATGCAAGTTGAGACATTGTAGTTGATATGTCTCTTCTTTATGTTATTGTTCGTTGTTGGTTGGTTGGTTTGTTTGTTGGCTTTTTGTTGTACAGACAAACAATTTAAACGTTAAAAATGTTGTTAACTTATTTTCTATGCGACTGAATAACTGACTGCCTGGTTAGTTAAACTAACTTGACTAACATGTCTATTTTGCTGTCCGTCCTTACATACATTCATCCATCCATCCATCCTTTCCTTCCAGTCATCTGTTGGCTGGTCTTTGGCAGGACAGACATAGGGACGGACATTCATTTATGTGAGTACATGTTTGTATTTAAATGTTATGTTATTCATGTTAACGTTTGTTGAAGTTTTTCTGTCATTTTATGTTTCTTTTGTATGTAGAAAATTTTAAATTAGCATATAAAAAAGTTTTTCATTTTATTATATTTTTTTCAGAAGTTTTTTTTTCCAGAGTTTGCATTTTGCAATGAAAAACATTGACAACATAGTAATTACAGTCCACACATACGCATATTAAATGAGTGAATTACAACAAGAATGACACAAAAAATATACAAAAAAAAAAAAAAAAAAAACGCCCCTACTTTGGTTAGTTAATTTTTCGGATCCGCTTTTAGTTAAAAAAGCAGAAAAGTGCTTGTCACCTTTTGACAGCTGTTGACAGCTGGCAAGAGATATGTTTCCTTTTAGGAAACTTAAAAAGTTAAGTTTGTAAAAACTTTTAGTTAAAAGGGAATTTTGCAAAAATTTTCTTTTATTACAAAATTTTTTAAAATGGTTCTTTAATAGATTTTTACTTTAAATTTTTTAATGATAATTTTTTAAAAACTATAAAGGAAATTTTTCAATTAATTTTAATGAAAAAAATGTTTCCAAAATTATGTTCTAAAATAATTTTTTTTAATTTTCGAAAATAGTCATTTAAAAAATAAAATCACTTTTTATTCGGAAATTTCACAAAAATTCACTTTTTATTGGGAATTTTTCAAAAATTCACTTTTCATAGGGAATTTTTTAAAAATTCACTTTTTATAGGGAATTTTTCAAAAATTCACTTTTTATAGAGAATTTTTAAAAAAAAAAACACTTTTTATAGGGAATTTAATAAAAATCCACTTTATATGAATTTTTGAAAAATTCGCTTTTTATAGGGCATTTTATAAAAATTCACTTTTTAAAGGGAATTTTTAAAAAATTCACTTTTTATAGAAATGTTAAAAAAATTCACTTTTTATAGGGAATTTTTAATAATTCACTTTTTATAGGCAATTTTTCAAAAACTCACTTTTTTAGGGAATTTTTCAAAAATTCACTTTTTATAGAGAATTTTTCAAAAATTCACTTTTTATGGGAATTTTTCAAAAATTCTCTTTTTATAAGGAATTTTTCAAAAAAAACTTTTAATAGGAATTTTTTTCAAAAATTCACTTTTTATAGGGAATTTTTCAAAAATTCGTATTTTATAGGGAATTTTTCAAAAATTCACTTTTTATAGGGAATTTTTTAAAAATTCATTTTAAGGGAATTCAAAAAAATCATTTTTTTAGGGAAATTTAAAAAAAATCACTTTTTAAAAAAAACTTTTATAGAAAAAAAATTTTTGAAAATTGTGACCTTTTGAAAAATTTCCTTTAAAAGTGAACTTTTAAAAAAACTTCCTGTAAAAATGAAAATTTTGAAAAATTTCTTATCAAAAGTTAATTTTTGAAAAATTTCCTATACAAAGTATATTTTTTAAAAATTTCCTATAAAAAGTAAATTTTTGAAAAATTCCTTTTAAAAAGTGACTTTTTGAAAAATTTACTTTAAAAATTGAATTATTGAAAAATTTCCTATAAAAAGTAAATTTTTCAAAAAGTTCCTTGACATGAATATTTTTAGAAATTTTATTCTAAAAATAAATTTTTGAGAAATTCCCTTTAAAAAGTGAATTTTTGAAAAATTCCCGTAAAAAAGTAAATTTTTGAATATTTCCCTATAAAAAGTGAATTTTTGAAAAATTTCCTATAAAAATTGAATTTTTGAAAAATTTCCTGTAAAAAGTGAACTTTTGAAAACTTCCCTATAAAAAGCGAATTTCTGAAAAACTCTCTTTAAAAAGTGAATTTTTGAAAAATTCCCTTTAAAGGGTGAATTTTTGAAAAATTCCCTATGAAAAGTAAATTTTTATAAATTTCATTTCAAAAGTGGGTTTTTCAAAAATTCCCTATGAAAAGTGAGTTTTCGAAAAATTCCCTGTATAAAGTGAATTTTCGAAAAATTCCCTGTATAAAGTGAATTTTTGAAAAATTCCCTATAAAAAGTTAATTTTTGAAAAATTCATTATATAAAGTGATTTTTTTTTTAATTTCTTTTAAAAGTGAATTTTTGGAAAAATCCTTTTAATAGGGGTTTTTCCAAAAATTCACTTTTTAAAGGACATTTTTTGAAAAATCACTTTATATATGGAATTTTTCAAAAAATCACTTTATGTAGGGAATTTTGAAAAATTCACTTTATGTAGGGAATTTTGAAAAATTCAAAATAAAAACTGAATTTTTGAAAAATTCCCTCTAAAAAATGAATTTTTGAAAAATTCCCTATAAAAAGTGAATTTATGATCAATTTCCAGTAAAAAGTGAATTTTTGAAAAATTTCCTATAAAAAGTGAATTTTTGAAAAATTTCCTATAAAAAGTGAATTTTTGAAAAATTTCCTATAAAAAGTGAATTTTTAAAAAATGCTCTATAAAAAGTGAATTTTTGAAAAATTCCCTATGAAAAGTGAATTTTTATAAATTTCCTTTAAAAAGTGAATTATTTGATAAACCCTATAAAAAGTGAATTTTGAAAAATTCCCTAAAAAAAGTGAATTTTTGGAAAATTCCCTCTAAAAATTAAATTTTTAAAAAATTCCCTATAAAAAGAAATTTTTAAAAATTTCCTTTAAAAAGTGAATTTTTGGAAAATTCCCTATGAAGTGTAAATTTTTGAAAAATTACCTTTAAAAAGTGAATTTTTGAAAAATTCTCTTTTGAAAGTGATTTTTGAAAAATTCCCTATAAAAAGTAAATTTTTATAAATTTCCTTTAAAAGGTGAATTTTTGAAAAATTCCCTATTAAAAGTTCATTTTGAAATATTTCCTATAAAAAGTGAGTTTTTGAAATATTTTCTATAAAAAGTGAATTTTTGAAAAATTTAATATAAAAAGTGAATTTTTGAAAAAATTTCTGTAAAAAGTGAATTTTTGGAAAATTCTCTTAAAAAGTGAATTTATGAAAAATTTCCTTTAAATTTTTTTTTAGTTTATTTAATTTTTTGTATTATTTAATTTATCTGATAATAGGATCTTTGAGTTCGTTTTATATCAGCTTTTCTATGCATGAAAAATATTTCTAAACCCACTTTTTGAAAAAACATACACATATTTTTCTTTTTTTGTTAACAAGGTGTGTTTATATATAAATTTAAACAAATTATACAATTATAATTATAAATATGATAATTTTTGTTGTTATTCCAAGAGAAACATGAAACATGGATGAACAGAATAAAGGCAGATTGTCACTGTCAAAGCCAAAAAGACAGACGGACGGATGGATGGACTGCAATTTTTTGAAAAAAAAAATAACATTTTTTGTATATAAAATTTTATTTTATTGTGTTTTTAGCAGGAAACTTAATAAAACTAAATTACGGAAAATTATAATATTTTGCATATGAAAACGGCAAATTAGCCATTTAACAACCGACATATAGTGGAAGTAATTTAGTAATTTTATTTAACAAAAATAAAAACAAAAACTGACTAGATAAATATAGTCAACACTGCATTAATTAATTGTAAATTGTGAATAGAAAAACAACACTATCATTATTTTAATAGCCAGACCAGAGGTATTTGAGGCCTATGATTTTAGCTGTTATATAAATTTTTATATATAAATTTTACAAACCTAATTTCTGTTCTAAAACTTTAAATTTTATTTTAGCACCAACCACTGGAGCATTTTTGATTTTGAGTCAATTAAAATTTATCACTGGTTTGTCATTAATTTTTCTCACAAATAGTGACAGTTTTATATTACAGTTTTATCTACTTGTCGTATAAGAGAAGTTTTTCCTACATCCCCCCAAAATTTTGTTCATTTTCAAATTGAGGTTTTAAAAATTTTTAAGATGTAATAACATAAAGAAAATATGTTCAAATTATTGTTTTAATGTAGCATTTTTAATACTACATCTATCAAATTTAATGAGTAATAAAAATTCTTAAGAATATTTTTGTGAAGAAAAAGTTGTTTTTTTTTGGCTTGAGAAAATTAAAGTTTTAAATAAAATCGAGTGGTATGTAAAGCAATAAAAGACCAAAAGTATTTGCTGGTGTTTAAGGCTAATTAAAAACTTTTCAATTTTTAAAGAGATTTTTTTAGAAAATCACTTCTGAAAATTTTTCTTTTAAAAGTTAATTTTTTTCAAAAATTCACTTTTTAAATGGAATTTTTCAAAAATTAACTTATGAAGGAATATTTTTTAAATGAAATTTTTCAAAAATTCACTTTTTAAAGGGAATTTTTCAAAAATTCTCTTTTTAAAAGAAATTTTTATAAAATTCACTTTTTAAAGGAAATTTTTCAAAAATTCACTTTTGAAAGAAAATTTTTCAAAAATTCACTTTTTAAGGGGAATTTTTCAAAAATTCACTTTTTAAAGGAAATTTTTCAAAAATTCACTATTGAAAGGAAATTTTTAAAAAATTCACTCCTTAAGGGTATTTTTTCAAAAATTCTCTTTAAGGTAATTTTTTAAAAGTTCACTTTTTAAAGGGAATTTTTCAAAAATTTACTTTTTAAAAAAAATTTTTCAAAATTTACTTTTTAAAGGGAATTTTTTAACGATTCACTTTTTTAAAGAATTTTTCAAAAATTTACCTTTTAAATGTAAATTTTCTAAAATATACATTTTAAAGGGAATTTTTCAAAAATTCACTTTTTAAAGGGAATTTTTTAAGTATTCGCTTTTAAAGTTTATTTTTTAAAAATTCACTTTTTAAAGGAAATTGTTCAAAAACTCACCTTTTTAAGAAAATTTTTCAAAAATGCACTTTTTCAAAGAAATTTTTCAAAATTCACTTTTTAAAAAGAATTTTTCAAAAATTCACTTTTTAAAGGGAATTTTTTAAATATTCGCTTTTAAAGGGAATTTTTTAAAAATTCACTTATTAAAGTGAATTTTTTAAGAATTCACTTTTTAAAGGGAATTTAAAAAAAAAACTTACTTTTTAAAGGGAATTTTTCAAAAATTCACTTTTTAGAGGGAATTTTTCAAAATTCACTATTAAATTGGAAGGGTATTTTAAAAAAAAAATTCAAAAATTCACTTTTTAAAGGGAATTTTTCAAAATTCACTTTTTAAAAAGAATTTTTCAAAAATTCACTTTTTAAAGGGAATTTTTTTAAAAATTCACTTTTTAAAGCGAATTTTTAAAAAATTGACCATTTGAAAATATTATTTTTTTTTAAAGTAGTTTTTCACAAATTCACTTTTTAAAGGGAATTTTTTAAAAATTCACCATTTAAAGGAAATTTTTAAAAAATTTACTTTTTTAAGGGAATTTTTCAAAAATTCACTTTTTAAAGCGAATTTTTCAAAACATTCCTTTTTAAAATATTCTCTTTTTAAAGAGAATTTTTTAAAAATTCACTTTTTAAAGGGAATTTTTTAAAATTCACTTTTTAAAGAAATTTTACATATATTCACTTTTTGTAGAAATTTTTTTTAAAAATTCTCTTTTTTTAGGAAATTTTTAAAAAAATCACTTTTTAAGGGGAATTTTTTAAAAATTCCCGTTATATAGGGTATTTTTCAAAAATTTACTTTTAAAGGGAATTTTTTAAAAATTCAATTTTTAAGGGGAATTTTTCAAAAATTCACTTTAAAATAAATATTCTCTTTTTAAAGAGAATTTTTTAAAAATTCACTTTTTAAAGGGAATTTTTTAAAATTCACTTTTTAAAGAAATTTTACATATATTCACTTTTTGTAGAAATTTTTTTTAAAAATTCTCTTTTTAAAGGAAATTTTTAAAAAAATCACTTTTTAAGGGGAATTTTTTAAAAATTCCCGTTATATAGGGAATTTTTCAAAAATTTACTTTTAAAAGGAATTTTTTAAAAATTCAATTTTTAAGGGGAATTTTTCAAAAATTCACTTTTTAAAGGGAATTTTTTAAAAACTCACTTTTTAAAGGGAATTTTTCAAAAATTCACTTTTTAAAGGGAATTTTTAAAAAATTCACTTTTTAAAGGAAATTTTTCAAAAACTCACTATCAAAGAGAATTTTTTAAAAATTCACTTTTTAAAGGGAATTTTTTAAAAATTCACTTTTTAAAGGGAATTTTTTAAAAATTCACTTTTTAAAGGGAATTTTTTTAAAATTCACTTTTTAAAGGGAATTTTTTAAAAATTCACTTTTTAAAGGGAATTTTTTAAAAATTCACTTTTTAAAGGGAATTTTTTAAAAATTCACTTTTTAAAGGGAATTTTTTAAAAATTCACTTTTTAAAGAGAATTTTTTAAAAATTCACTTTTTTAAGGAAATTTTTCACTTTTTAAAGAGAATTTTTCAAAAATTTATTTTATAAAGGAAATTCTTCAAAAATTTACTTTTTGAGGGGAATTTTTCAAAGATTCACTTTTTAAAGGGAATTTTTTAAAAATTCAGTTTTTAAAGGAGATATTTCAAAAATTCACATTTAAAGGAAATTTTTCAAAAATTCACTTTTAAAGGAAATTTTTCAAAAATTCACTTTTAAAGGAAATTTTTCAAAAATTCTCTTTTTAAAGAGAAATTTTCAAAAATTCACTTTTTAAGGGAATTTTTTAAAATTCACTTTTTAAGGAAAATTTTTCAAAATTTACTTTTAAAGGAAATTTTTCAAAAATTCACTTTTTAAAGGGAATTTTTTAAAAATTCAGTTTTTAAAGGGAATTTTTCAAAAACTCACTTTTTAAAGGGAATTTTTCAAAAATCCACTTTCTAAAAGGAATTTTTCAAAAATTCACTTTTTAAGGGCAATTTTTCAAAAATTCAGTTTTTAGCAAAGATATCTTTTTATAAAGCAAATTTGTTCAATATATTTGTATGATAGTAGTTTTTCCTTTCTTAAGTTTTCCTAATTAATAACATGATAAGGCGTCTTTTAAAAAAAAGCTTTGTAAAATGTATTCCATTATCTGACCTAAAATAGTTATACCAACCCATATATGTATCTTGGAATTTCCTTTGGGAAAAGTAGTTATTTCTAAAAATTTTCATACAATAAACACAAATCATTTTAATTACAGCTTTTCAAAAGCTTTTTCCTAGACTTTTATTTCTTTGGTTTAATTATAGACGTTTGAGTTGAGCATTTTACCTAGAAACCCTTTTTAAGGCAAATACTTTAAGTTATAACTTAAGAATTCATATCAGGAAAATTAATAACAAATCTTAGGTTTTTCTCTGATACTTTTTTTTGAATATGAAGACAAAACAAAAGAAATAATAATTTTCCCATATACTAATACATTCACACACATACATTCACATACATACATATATGTAATACGTATGTATGTCTTAATGTTTTTCTAAAAGTATTTGTAATGAAACTTTTCTTTTTTTTTTTCTAATACTTTGTTGCTGTTTTTTTTTTTTTGTTTTTCTAATTTCCCAAGTATTACAAAGAAAAACTTTGAAAATATACCCTAAGGGTTTGTTTCGTTTATAATGAATATTCTAAGAAATAAATGAAAAAATTAAAAGGAAATAAACTCCTCAACACTTTTTCAACTAAAAATCGGAATGAGTACTAAGGACTAAGAAAAATACAAACATAAAAAAAGGATAGGAAGTTTTAATGTACAAACAAATGTGTGTATGTGAGTCTAGAGATAATTACTCTGGAATTGCAGGGAATATGTAGTGAGTTTATAAGCAGAAAACTTAAGGAATTCAACGCATGAAACTTTTTTGTAGAATCTTTTGAATCAAGGCATTCTTTTAAATATATATGAGTTATTTTATTAATATAGATCTAAAGAAAGTGTGAATAAATTTAGGCAGTTTTAAAAAATTCTCAAAAAAAGTATCTGCAATTTAATAAGCAATATCCGGTCTTTACAGAGAAAACCAACAGCTAATCCAAAAATAAATTACGTATATGTAAATATAATGAAATTTTTTGTTTATATCTCCCTAACTACTGGTCCGATTTAACTAATTTTATCAAAATGCTAACTTTTTTTGGTGCATTAGATTTCTTAGTCAGTTTGAATGTATCAAGTAATGGGCTTTAGTGCCTCTTATTCATTTTTCTTGTATCAGGTCTAGTTTTCGAGATATACATTTTTAAGAAAACTACAAGGTTATGCAATTTAAAGTAACATAACTAATGAATGGTTCACTTTATTCAGTAAAAATAAAAAACCGAAATTCGGCTACAATATTATCTTTATAGAAAATTTTTTTATTCAAATTTTTTTTATCAAAAATTTTTTTTTAGAAAATTTTTTTTTATCAAAAATTTTTCTATAGAAAACTTTTATCAAAAATTTTTCTACAGAAAATTTTTATCAAAAATTTTTCAATAGAAATGAAATCAAATTAAAATACAAAATATTGGTCATACAAGAAGTAAAAACAACTTAATTAAATAAAGAAAAATTTTTTATCAAAAATTTTTCTTTACAATTTTTTTTTTATAGAAAATTTTTTTACCAAAAAGTTTTTCTATAGATAATTTGTTTACTAAAGATTTTTCTATAGAATTTTTTTTTATCAAAAATTTTACTATAGAAAATTTTTTAATAAAAAATTTTTCTAAAGAAAATTTTTTTTATCAAAAATTTTTTCTATAAAAAATTTTTTTATAAAAATTTTTCTTTCAAAAATTTTCTTACAAAAAATTTTTCTATGGAAAATTTTTATCAAAAAATTTCTATGGAAAATTTTTTCTATAGATAATTTTTTATAAAACATTTTTCTATAGAAAACTTTTTTAAAAAAAAATTTCTATACAAAATTCTTTTATTAAAAAATTTTTTATCAAAAATTTTTCTATAGAAAATTTTTTTTTCAAAAATTTTTCTATAGAAAATTTTTTTATCAAAAATTTTTCTATACAAAATATTTTTATCAAAAATTTTTCTATAAAAAATATTTTTATCAAAAATTTTTCTATAGAAAATTTTTTTATCAAAAATTTTTCTAAGAAAATTTTTCTAAGAAAATTTTTTGTGTTAAAAATTTTTCTATAGAAAATTTTATGTATTAAAAATTTTATGTATTAAAAATTTTTCTATAGAATTTTTTTTTCAAAAATCTTTCTATAAAAAAGTTTCTTACAAAAACTCGTTATCAAAATTTGTTATACAGAAAATTTTTTTATCAAAAATTTTTCTTTAGAAAATTTTTTTTATCGAAAATTTTTATATAGAAAATTCGTTTATTAAAAATTTTGTATAGATAATTTTTATCAAAAATTTTTCTATAGAAAATTTTTTTATCAAAAATTTTTCTATACAGAATTTTTTTATCAAAAATTTTTCCATAAAAAAATTTCTTACAAAAATTTTTTTATCAAAAATTTTTATCAAATATTTTTCTATAGAAAGCTTTTTTATCAAAAATTTTTAGAAAATTTTCTTACCAAAATTTTTTATCAAAAATTTTTATCAAAAATTTTTCTACAAAAAATTTTTTATCAAAAATTTTTATATAGAAGATTTGAAAATTTTTTGATATAAAAATATTTTTATCGAAAAATTTTTCCGAAAAATATTTTTATTGAAAAATTTTTCCGAAAAATATTTTTATTTTAAAATTTTCTATAAAATATAATTTTTATCGACCAGTTTTTCAAAGAAAAATATTTTTATTAATTTTTTTTTTAATTTTTGGATCGAAAATATAAAAATCTAAAATTGTTTAATACTAGAAATTATTTCTTTTTTGAAAAATATTCCCAATATTTTCAAAAATATTCCCACTATTTAAAAAAAGAACAGTGTCGTGGCAACAATGTTGGAGATTATATTTCATCTCCCAGCGGAGCATAGGGCATCTTTAAGAACCTATGCTCCACTGGGAGTCAAGGATAACAGAAGAAGATTTTGTTGCTATAAATAGGATTTTGATTTGTTTCTTGCCAACCAACTCTTTTAACATCCAAATTCGAACTAAATGATTTTAATACTCACTTTCACGAGTTTTATTAATCTTCGTGGTATTTACGAAAATTAAAAAAAAAATCACCGGCTACTTCTGATTATTACCCTAAATTGAAAGACCAAGAATTGATTCCTTTTAATATCTGGTATAAAAATTGTATATCTGGAATGAAAATCACTTTATGAAAACAAACCCGTACTTATTTTGAAGTATAAACAGGCATAGAAGAAATTAAAGACGGGGCAAAGCGAGAAAGAAGGTATTATAGTCGATACCCTCTAACAATCATGTTAAACGTGGACTGATTTTCTACAGTTTCTTTTACTCATTAAAAAGAAATTGCTATAGCAGGGTTCAAATCTCTGCAGTCGATATCGATCGAAATGTAAGATATTTCAAACACATTTGTGTAGCATACTTTTAGGATGAAATAAATAATTTTTCTATAGAAAATTTTTTTATCAAAAATTTTTCTATAGAAGATTTGAAAATTTTTTGATATAAAAATATTTTTATCGAAAATTTTATTAGAACTTATGTCTATCTTGAAAAATATTCCAAATATTTTCAAAAATATTCCCAATGTTTACAAAAATTACAGTGTCGTGGCAACAATGTTTGAGGTTATATTTCTTTGTTTTCTCGAACCGTATATTTTGTTGCTATAAATTGGATTTGCTATAAATTGGATGATGCTAAAAGGGCCAATGTCAAAAAAAAATAGTTTTGAGAAAATTTAATTTAAAGTTTTTATTTTCCATATAAATTCATTGCCCAGAATTAATCCATATTAATCTATTCTGAGTTAAGTTAGAGTTTAGCTATTGGAGCCAAATAAAAGAGGATAAAAAAATGTATCTAATGCTCATAATGGCGAAAAATTGACATTGGCCCTTTTAGAACCAAGCCACAGATATAAGGTTCCCTATATTGTAACATATTTGTCAAAACATTCCTGATAGTACAAAAATATTATTTGAACTAAATGTTTTGACATACAAATGGATATGTTTAGTATATGTTTAAATTTAAATTAAACTTTAGCAAAATAATTTATTTTGAAAATCCCTAAGGTATGTTACATAATATTTTCTTAATAGTCTGAGTTTTCCCAAGCATCCCAAGCAGCTACAGCCTAACTTTGCAACTGTTGGGTTTTTAAAAATTTCTAAAATAGTATGAGTACTAAATTACCAGAAGTGTGTTACAAATTACACAAAACTTAATACTTCGAACCAAAAAAAGAAATCCAAAAAAAGGAAGGAAAATAAAAGAAAAGCAATTTTCCATAATTCTTCTACTATAATACCTTTTTATTTTCTGGCTCAAAATTAGAAATTACCAAAAAATTACCATAGAATTTGTTGCTGCATAACCTAGTAATTCCTTAGAATACTCGTACATAATTTTTTGTTTGTTTTTTTAAAAAAAGCTCATTATTCTTAATAAAACTTTGTTGAAAGTTGCTTATGTTGGCGTAAGGATTTCTTCTAAATGGGCAAATTAAGGTTCAGGCTACATATATGTATGTATGTATATGAGAATGTACCACTTATTTCGAAATAATGAAACGATGTAGTACATAATAGCTCAAGCTTTTTGGTAACCCTTATGAGATTTTTTTTCCATGTGGATTTCTTTTTTTTTTTTTGTCTATGATTTTGGTATTTTATCATTGAAAACAGAAATTATCAAGAAATTACTACAATACATTGTTTTCCTTTAGAAAAAAAATGTTAGTATTTTGAACAATTTGTTTTCAAATTAACCCAAATTATAGTACATGTGAGCGAAATAGGAGTATTTGCTTGATTAAGAAGAAATCTGAAAATTGTACTTCTTGTACAATATTTGAAAGAAAATTGACTCATGATGATTTTTATTATGGGTCCACTTTCTTCACGATTTGTACATACAAGTTGGATTTAAAAAAATTTTAACACCGAACATTTTCTATATACAATTTTAACAACGAAAATTTTCTATGTAAAATTTTAACACCTAAAATTTTCTATATAAAATTTTTACATCGAGTATTTTCCATAAAAAATTTTAACACCGAAAATTTTTTTTATATAAAATTTTAGCACCGAAAATTTTCTATGTAAAATTTTAACACCGAAAATTTTCTGTATAAAATTTTAACACCGAAAATTTTCTATATAAAATTTTAACACCGAAAATTTTCTATATAAAATTTTAATACCGAAAATTTTTTATATAAAATTTTAACACCGAAAACTTTCTATATAACATTTTTTATCAAAAATTTTGTATATAAAATTTTAGCAACGAAAATTTTCTATAACAAATTTTAACACCGAAAATTTTCTATATAAAATTTTAGTACTGAAAATTTTCTATATACAATTTTTTTATCAAAAATTTTCTATATAAAATTTTAACACCGAAAATTTTCTTTATAAAATTTTAACACCGAAAATTTTCTATATTAAGTTTTTATACCGAAAATTTTCTATATAAAATTTTAACACCGAAAATTTTCTATATAACATTTTTTATCAAAAATTTTGTATATAAAATTTTAGCAACGAAAATTTTCTATAACAAATTTTAATACCGAAAATTTTCTATATAAAATTTTAGTACTGAAAATTTTCTATATACAATTTTTTTTATCAAAAATTTTCCATATAAAATTTTAACACCGAAAATTTTCTGTATAAAATTTTAACACCGAAAATTTTTTATATAAAATTTTAACACCGAAAACTTTCTATATAACATTTTTTATCAAAAATTTTGTATATAAAATGTTAGCAACGAAAATTTTCTATAACAAATTTTAATACCGAAAATTTTCTATATAAAATTTTAGTACTGAAAATTTTCTATATACAATTTTTTTATCAAAAATTTTCTATATAAAATTTTAACACCGAAAATTTTCTGTATAAAATTTTAACACCGAAAATTTTCTATATAAAATTTTAACACCGAAAATTTTCTATATAAAATTTTAATACCGAAAATTTTCTATGTTAAATTTTAACACCGAAAATTTCTATATACAATTTTAACACCGAAAATTTTTTATATAAAATTTTAACACCGAAAACTTTCTATATAACATTTTTTATCAAAAATTTTGTATATAAAATTTTAGCAACGAAAATTTTCTATAACAAATTTTAACACCAAAAATTTTGTATATAAAATTCTTAATCCAAAATTTTCTATATAAAATTTTAACACCGAAAATTTTCTATAAAAAATTTTAACACCGAAAATTTTCTATATAAAATTTTAATACCGAAAATTTTCTTTATAAAATTTTAACACCGAAAATTTTCTATATACAATTTTAACACCTAAAATTTTCTGTATAAAATTTTAACACCGAAAATTTTCTATATAAAATTTTAATACCGAAAATTTTCTTTATAAAATTTTTTATCAAAAATTTTCTATATGAAATTTTAACACCAAAAATTTTCTATATAAAATTCTTTATCCAAAATTTTCTATATACAATTTTAACACCGAAAATTTTTCTTTATAAAATTTTAACACCGAAAATTTTTCTATATAAAATTTTAACACCGAAAATTTTCTATATACAATTTTAACACCAAAAATTTTCTATATAAAGTTTTTATACGAAAATTTTGTACATAAAATTTTAACACCGAAAATTTTCTATATAAAATTTTAGTACGGAAAATTTTCTGTATAAAATTTTAACACCGGAAAATTTTCTGCATAAAATTTTAACACCGAAAATTTTCTATATAAAATTTTAAAACAGAAAATTTTCTATATAAATTTTTAGCGCCGAATATTCTCTATATAAAATTTTAGTACCGTAAATTTTCTATATAAAATTTTAACACCGAAAATTTTCTATAAAAATTTTTTTATCAAAAATTTTCTATATAAAATATTTTTATCAAAAATTTTCTATATAAAATTTTTTTATCAAAAATTTTCTATATAAAATTTTTTTACCGAAAATTTCTATTTTAAAAAATAATTTTAAAAATTAAAAAAATTATTGTTTTTGATAGGATTTGAACCCGGGGAATTATATTAGATTGCAAAGCCCATGATGAAAAATTATTCCTTAAAATTTTTAGCCAATTGGTATATCTTTTCTTTATATATAAAAACTAATGTTTGTCTGTCTGTATGTCCTTTATAGAATAGTAAGCTTTGCATTTGATCCGGCAATCATTACTAAGTGGGTATGACCAAGTTCCGACAGATGGCGTCACTGAAAATTGCTTAAATTTAATTAAATCGTAAACTCATGCTACGATATATAGCAAAGTTGACAAATTCCGACAGGTGGCGCCACCGAAGATTAATCAAAATGAACTTAAACGTAAGCTCTGCATTTGATCATGCTGTGATGTTTAGCAAAGTTATTGCGCATGATTTAATGGAAATTTCTATGTTGATGCGATTAATTCTCGATAGATGGCTCCACAGATGTTAAATCGAATTGAATCGTAAACTATGCATATGCATTTGATATGTAATGATCTTAAAAAAAGTTGTTGCGCAGGAGCCGACGAAGGTTTCTAAACTAGTCCTACTAATTTTCGACAGATGGCGCCACCGAAAATTAATCAAAAAGACTAAATGGTTAGCAATGCATTTGATCATGTGTTGATCGGACAAAATCAAAAAAAATGATTCAAAATGTATAAAAAAAAATTCCAACCAAAGTTGAGTGATATCTCCAAAACTACTACATGAAACCGAAATAATGTTAATGCAGCATAAAGATAATTTTGTAGCCTAATTTTAGTTTTTGATTTTTATTGAATAAGATAAACCGTTTATTAGTTACGTTACCTTAAATAGCATTACTACGTAGTTATCTTAAAAAATTAATATGTCGAAAACTAGAGCTTATACAAAAAAGCGAATAAGAGGCATTGAAGTACAATACTTTACGTTGTACAGCGTTCCAGGTTTTTAAATATCAGGCACCAAATTGCCACATTCGATATCGATCGAAAAGAAAGATATTTTTGAAACATTTGTGTAGCATACTTATTTGTCAAAAGTTCCCTGATTGAAGAATAATTTTATTTAAACTAAATATTTTGACAAACTACCCATTTGTTTTAATGTATTAAGATATCAGGTTTTATTAAACTTTTTGCAAAATAAATTAATTTAAAAAGCCTTAAGTTATGCTACACAATATTTCCTTAAAAGTCTGAGTTTTCGCTTTTGCTGGGTACTTAAGGTTCGTAAGTATTATTTTATTTTATTTATTTTATTTATTTATTTGAATTCATTTGATTACAAGCCCGTAGGCCTAATTAATCTAGAAATATTATAGCTAAAGAATAATTCGAAAATAATAAAAAATATCTTATAATTTAAAATTGTTATAGAGATATATATAACAACAACTTTTCAATAATATTAATTAATTATAATTAACCCCCCTCTTTTGCACAAATATCACTGTCAGGCACTAAACTGAACACGCTACAAATCTCTGCCTAATGCTATGTAATAGCACATTAGTAATTTATAAATGATGTCTTATAATATTTTTGAATTCTGTGACTGATTTACTAAAATTTCGTAACTCATACGGTATATATTGATTCCAAATTCGAGAAACTTTTACAACAAATGATCTGGACATATAGAGTGTAGAGTGCCTAGGGCAAATAAGTGTATTAGTTCTAGAAGACCCTCCAAGACTAAACTTTTCCACCAGGTACGGAGGTCTGCCATATTTCATAATTTTAAAAAATTGAAGTAACAAACGTTGATTTATGAAACTTTGAAAATCGGAACCTAGTATATTTATGACATGTCCAGAAATATGTTCCCTATAACTAAGATTGCAAATATATCGTATAACACGATTGAAACACACTCGTAATTTTGTCATATTTTGTTGTGATGTGCCAGAAAAAATTTCGACACCATACAGAAAGATCGGAAGACATAGTGACAGTGCAAGTCTCTTTTTAACTTTTAGTGGCAGATAGAAACCAAGACAATAAAGCTTTTTTAAAACAAATGAAATTTTGGAAATTATAGAATTTATATGAAAAGTAAAATCTAATTTGTTATCTATATAAATACCTAACGTTTTATAGTGGGAAACATATGATATAGTTTCATTATTTATTAATATATTAGGCATGATCGAATTGTGGGAAAAATACATCGCTTTAGATTTTGATGAATTCAAGCTCATATAATTTAATTGACACCATAGTGCTACACGTTGTAAGTCATTATTTATATTGTTTTCTAAAAAATATATCCCATTACCACAATCATCAGCCAAAAGCTGAATATCATCAGCATACGTATAACACCTACAAAACTTTATCTCATTATATAAGTCATTCATATATATTGTGAATAGCAGTGGCCCCAAAATAGATCCTTGAGGCACTCCCCTTGAGATATCTATAGTAGAAGATCTTATTCCCCCCAATTCAACAAATTGACAACGATTTGAAAGATAGGACCAGATTAAACGACAAGCAGATGTGTCAAACATAAAATCTCTGTAAAGCTTCTGATACAAAATTTCATGACTTAAAGAATCAAACGCTTTACTTAAATCAAGAATAACAAGCAAAGAATTGTATGACTTATCAAAATTATTTCTTATAGTTTCAGTCACGTCCAAAACTAAACCAGTAGTATTATACTCCTTCCTAAAAGCAGACTGAAAAGGATTTATTAAATTCTTACAGTTAAGATAATCTTGCATTTGTTTTCTCAACAATACTTCGAGGACTTTTGATGTGGCGCTTAAAACAGTAATTGGCCTATAGTCTGAAATATTACGAGGTGCCTTAATTTTAGGAATTGGCACAACTCTACCAATTTTCCAACATTTTGGAAAAGTCGAAGTAGTAATTATTGTGTTTAACAAAAAAGTTAGTTGTGTTGAAATAAATGGATATATGATTTTTAAAAACTTAATCGGTATACCATCGGGTCCAATTGAATTTGTTTTTATACTAACCATCGCATCAAATACCTGTGACGAGTCAACGTTTCTAAACGTGAATCCACCGTTATTAGAAAGAGAAAAAATATTATTATCATAATTTATAGGGGGAAGCAACGATTGTTGGTTGAACTCCTCAACATTTATCGCAGTATTATGACTAATATCACCGATCATACCTTCAGACCTAAGTTTTTTCCAGAATTGGGATTGGTTGCAACTATTAAAATAATTTGCGGCATCTAGACTTCTTAAACGTCTTATAACAGATTTAACTTTATTGCGGTATTTGCAAAAAATTCTTCGATTTTCAATAGTCTTATGTTCACAATAAGCCTTCCACGCCAAATTTCTATCAATTCTAGCTACCCATATTTCTTTTGCATCCATCCATTTGACATGTCTACGAGTATATGATTTTTTTAAAGGAACACTATCCTCAAAACAGTTACCAAGAATATTATTAAAAATGTCCAACTGAGTATCAACATCCTGTGTACTAAAAAAAGGAGAACTGCTAAAATCATTGGGAAGAGTGTTGCATCGGTATATATTAATAGCATTATAGTCCCTATACCAATGTTCTTGAGCTAGTGCATCACATTCAAGTTTATACGATAAGGAAATAACAGCATGGCCAGAATTTAGTGGAGGAAATTGATATTGCTTTTTTTGGGATACTAAATTTATATTTGAAACAAAGAAATAATCGATTAAAGAATAACTATTATGTACCACATGAGTAGGTATACTATTATGAACAACTGATAGATTCGATCGCAAACAAAACTCTCTTATAACATTTGATCTAGTATATATATCTGTGTTAAAGTCACCCATTAAAATGCAGTTATCATATCTGCTGGATAAATCCAGTAATAAATTTTCACAAAGAGAAAAGTTTCCATGGGGTAGATAAATAACACCAATTAAGAGTTTGCTGGAATTACCTAAAGAAATTTCCACAAATAAGGTTTCAACATTGCCCTCATCCATATAATCACTGATTACATTAACTTTAAATTTATCAGAAACGTACAGACAGATTCCACCTCCCCTCATCCAGCATCTATCATTTCGTATGATCTGAAAACCATTCAATTCTATGCTCGTATCAGTAATATAACTTTTTAGCCACGTTTCAGTTATTCCAATAACATCGTATTTACAACTATCAAATATCTGCCTCACTTCATGAATTTTTACTGAACTATTATTCGGAGCAATACTTTGGACGTTAAAGTGACAAACATTAAAATCATTAATATCTAGAGTCGCATTTAAGGAAGTGCTATTGCATAACAGAGGACCTAAATTACACAGCATATTCATTCATGCCTACCCGTGATATCTGTGCAAAAAATGTAATTACCCCAATTATAAAAAAATTATACATACTGTTCGATAATTCATAACAAATACCGTGCGCTTATAGTAAACTTATTTTAGAAAAATGTTAAAAGATTAAGAAAATTAAAATTTCATTTAAATAATATAGAAATATTTATATAATTTAGTGAGACAAAAATACATATTAGTTGTATATAATATACAAAATGTATATACAAGTTATTAAAAATTCAATCAATAATATATTTATTTATGTATTTTAATGTAACCACTATTAATTGCAAAAAACATCAATCACAAAAATATTCTGAGAACTACATATATATAGTTTCTTTTTTTTTTTTAGTGTATAACAACGTAAGCCAGAGAATAGCGAATAGCGTTAAATATAAGAGTGCAATGATACGTGAATATCTATTTATAATTCACAATTGTGAACAAAAGTTAAAACTGAAAAGAATTATCAATAACAAAGAAGAAGAAAAAAAAATCATAAAGAATATTTTAAGCAATAATATAAAAGATAAATTAGAAATATTATGTGTGGAAGGAAAAAAAAACTAAATTATATTATTAAATGCAAAAACAATTATAAAAAAAAGAGAAAGTTGAAAAAAAGAAAACATTATTAGGCATAAAACTAAGTGTGTGATGAATTAGTGACGTCATTAGCAGCATCATTTTCTCGTTGCATATTAGATATAATTGATTCCTGACTGAATAATTCTGAAGCAAATATGATGGTCTCTTCTTTATTGGGATGAACGAGTTTTACCTTTAAAGGGTTATATGACACAATTCGGTAATTTTTGATCTTGCCTGATTTAATTTTAGCACGACATATATAATGTAGCTTGGATTCAATAGGAATTAAATGGTTATTAAGATAGATCCTTTTTTCAATATCAGTTTGCATTATGTCATTAAGTGTTAGACTGTATTTAGCTCTATAATTTTTCATCAAAGTATCTCTTTTCAACGTATTATTAAATTTGACAAGTACAGCTGACTTCCTTCGGATCCAAGTGCAAAAATTAAGATCGATTTCAGTTAGATCAACATCACAAGCTTTTCCAATTGCGATGGAAGTTGAGTACAGATCACTATTCTGAAGATGTGGAGGAAGACCACTTACGATTATGTCAGATCTGTTGAGCTGCTTGCGAAGATGATTGTTTTCAACCTGAAGGTTCTCAATTTTTCTATTTGTATCTTCTTCAAACTTTTTGCTGTTGGATAAAGATTTCACTAAATCTGCTTTAATGTCACCTAGCTGAATAACAATATTTTCCTTTATGAGTTGAGTTAAGTCACAAAGTTGTTTCTCAACAGCAGCTATTTTGGTCGTCATAGGATTCTGAGAATTTGTGTCGAAACACTTTTTGCACCCAAAAGAGTAACTAGGCTTAGTTTTGGAAACACTTTCTAAGGCTGATTGGTCCATTTGCGGTGTTTGTTTTATCGCACATTTGATATGCTGATATGAGTTACAAATAGCACAGATTATTGATTCGGTAATTTTGCAACTTTTTGAGCAAATTATACACGTGAATGTCATTTTGTTTGATAGTTAATCAACTTGCAAATTATAGGTTAGTTAATATACCCAATATTATTAGTGTCTGATATTTTTGTTTTTAGAAAGGGATTTATTTTGTTATTAAAATTTATGAAAAACAATTAATTGAATTTTAAAAGCAATTTAATTTAACAATTTATCAATCATTTAACAAATATTATTAACAAAAATAATTATTTTACGCACGGCAAAAAAAAATTTCGATCACTCGCTAGCCATGGTGATGCCAGAAGTTGCATACACATTTTTAGTAAAGTTTTCTTTTCTTATGTATTTACTTTTCCTTCCCCGAGTAATTGGGAGAAATGTGTATGTATTTTACCCAATTACCCTGGGAATGAAAATAAAGTAAAACCATGTGTTAATAATAAGTAAGATATTTTATATAATTGAAGAAGTAGGAGTATATTTGAAAGAAGTTGCAATATTGTAGTTAAATTAGTTTTTATATGGTGGCTCATTATGTTAATGAGGTACTTTTTTTTGTAAACGAGTATATTGCAAGAATTGTACGACATAAGGCAGTAGCCATGCGACTGTAGCTTGTGGAGTATTAAAACAGTAGGGGTGTTCAAAGCCAGGAGTTTTTGTCTTGCAAAGTTTATATATTTATATACTTCTTATATAGGATTTCAATTTCCCTAACTCCCTTCTTATATAGAATTTTAATTTCCCTAACTCCCTATTTTGGATCAATTCTAGTTTTCGAGGTATATATATGTTTTTTAATTACTTTTTTGAGTAGCATAACTGAAGAACAGGTTAACCTACTTAGTAAAAAGAAAAATTTTAAATTTAGCTACAATATTACCTTCGTACTGCCCTAACAAAATATTTACTCCACTCAGTAGTTTAGGAGATATAGCCAAATATATGGCGAAAAAAATATTATCTAAAGATAATTTGATGAAATTTGTCATTTTTTGATAGTTGGACCGTTGAAATTCTTCAAAATCGATTCATTATTTACGGTACCTCCCATAGGTCCCACTTACCGGAATTGATATATTTGTCACAAATATCAATATTTTTTCATGAAATTGAAAACAAATACTGCCTATGTAAATTAAAATTACTGTACCAAATTTCGTTGAAATCGGTCCACATTTGACCATAACTCCCATACAAACTCTTCTGTCAAAACGCACCAAATGAGACAAAAATCAGCAAAACGCTCGTAAATCTAATGATAATAATAATTTTGAGTTTATTTTTTTGCAAACATAATTTTTGTAAAAACTGTAATCAATTTGCTAAATTTCAAGATAATCGGTCCACACTTGACCCTTTCTTCTTCTTCTGTTATCCTTGACTCTCTGTGGAGCATAGCTCTCATATAATATGAAAATTTTCTGTAGCAAATTTTTCTATAGAAAATTTTTCGATATGAAAATTTTTCAATGGAATTTTGTTTTTTGATACGAAAATTTTTCGATATAAAAATTTTTCTATAGAAAATTTTTCGATATGAAATTTTTTCTATAGAAAATTTTTCGATATGAAATTTTTTCTATAGAAAATTTTTCGATATGAAAATTTTTCTATAGAAAATTTTTCGATATGAAAATTTTTCTATAGAAAATTTTTCGATATGAAAATTTTTCTATCTATGACGGAAACATCTTAAATATATAAGTTTTGAGAAAATGTTTGTATGATGACAAAATTTAGCAAATATTTGTTTTAAACACGTAAAAGAATACCTTTGAACTTAGTGATGAAGGGTATCGCATGGTCGGTCCTAACCGACTATAGCACTTTCTTACTTGTAAAATTTTCTTTTAACGATTACTTTATTTTGTATAAAACCCGCAGTTGTCGATGGATTTTAACAAGATATTACTTGCTATATCATGAACCGCCGTGGTATAACAGGTTAGTCATCCGCCTAGCATACAAGAGGTCCCAAGTTCGATCCCCGGCCAGACCCACTTGAAAAAACTAAATTTTCGAAAAAGCGAGGGTTCATAACTCAACTAGCCACTGGTTATTGAGTATTAGGCTATGTAAAACTTCTCTAACTAATGCATTTGCCGTTCGGAGCCGGTATTAAAACGAAGGCTCATTGTCTGAGAGAAGTACCCCTTGTTACAATTGGAATGTTGTCAGATAATTATATTATACATATATTGCTTGTTATATACATAAAATATTTTTCTATATAACTGAAGAAAAATAATGGAAAATTTGTTGTCTTTTTGATATTTTATGAATTTTTGAAAAAATGTAAAAAAAAATTTTTTCATCCAAAGTTGAGCGATATCTCTAAAAGTACTTCATGGAATTAATATGATGTTAATTCATCGTAAAGATAATATTGTTGCCGAATTTCGGTTTTTTAGTTTTACTGAATAGGCTAAATCGTTTATTAGTTATGTTTCTTTAAATACCGTAACTATATAATTTTCCTTAAAAAATAAATATCTCGAAAACTAAAGCTGATACAAAAAAACTGAATTAGAGGTATTAAAGCCCAAAACTACGTACAAACTAAGAAATTTAAGGCACTAAGAAAAAGTTTCCATTTCGTCCGTCTGTGTAATAGTTGTGGATAATTTTCAGAACGGAAATTAAAGTTCATAAAAAAGATCATTCATAATTTCAGTCGAAGAAAGTATAATTTTTAAAATTTTAAACTTTTAAGAATTAATTAACATAAATCATTTTTAAAATATTATGATAATAAAACGATTAAATACATAAAATCCACTATTAATAAACAAAAACTTATCAAAATCATTAAAACTATGGACATTATTAAGAAAAAAAAAACAAATATTTATTTTATTTTCCGCTAAAATATATATAATTTTCCATTAAATTACAGTATTTTATTGTCTCATTAATAGATTTCTTGAGACAAGATTTTATGTCTTTCACTTCTTTTTTATTACCCCCCTTCATATTCATGTAAATGCTTATGTTCAAATTTCTTAAAATTATCAATTTTACAAAAGTTTTCACTTAAAAGAAATTTTTATTTGTATTCTATGACGTCTAATAAACATTAAAACAAGAAATTATTTTTTATGATTTTTATGACCAATGGCCGGACACTTGTAACCCAAAGATTGCCCAAAGGCCACCATCACCATCATTTACTTAGGCTCCCTGTAGGACATCATTTTTACTAGTAACTAACTAAGTATATCATGTTTAAGGTTAGAAACCACAATTTTAATGGATTTTTTTTTAATAGTTTGTTTATTAGTTTTTAATGTTTTATTTTTATAGTATTTTATGGTTATTTTAGTTAGAGGAGAACGAATAACAGATAAATCGGAAATCAATGATTAGAATAAGTTGTATAGGAAGAGAAGATAATGGTTTAAGTTTTAATGAAATAACAATAAAAATTTTTAATATTAGAAAAAAATACACCCACTCTAAACCAAAACTGGGATCAAATCATCGCATTGTATATTGACCGAAAACTAAGCTTAGAAATCGCCGTTGTAGCAAAATTCGACATATTTAAAACGGTCTCGAAATTATGTTTTTGAGTCATAAGCTACCTTTTCATAGCCCAAGGCAAATATAACATATCCGTTTGTTTGTCAAAACATTTAGTTTAAATTAACTTATTTTACTATTAGGAAACTTTCGAAAAATAAGTTACAATTTAGGGAATCTTACTAATATGTTATGTACTATATAGATTATCCTAAAAGTATGCTACACAAATGTCTTACTAGAACAAAACTAGAACTGAACTAGAACTGAACTAGAACTGAACTAGAACTGAACTAGAACTGAACTAGAACTGAACTAGAACTGAACTAGAACTGAACTAGAACTGAACTAGAACTGAACTAGAACTGAACTAGAACTGAACTAGAACTGAACTAGAACTGAACTAGAACTGAACTAGAACTGAACTAGAACTGAACTAGAACTGAACTAGAACTGAACTAGAACTGAACTAGAACTGAACTAGAACTGAACTAGAACTGAACTAGAACTGAACTAGAACTGAACTAGAACTGAACTAGAACTGTACTAGAACTGAACTAGAACTGAATTAGAACTGAACTAGAACTGAACTAGAACTGAACTAGAACTGAACTAGAACTGAACTAGAACTGAACTAGAACTGAACTAGAACTGAACTAGAACTGAACTAGAACTGAACTAGAACTGAACTAGAACTGAACTAGAACTGAACTAGAACTGAACTAGAACTGAACTAGAACTGAACTAGAACTGAACTAGAACTGAACTAGAACTGAACTAGAACTGAACTAGAACTGAACTAGAACTGAACTAGAACTGAACTAGAACTGAACTAGAACTGAACTAGAACTGAACTAGAACTGAACTAGAACTGAACTAGAACTGAACTAGAACTGAACTAGAACTGAACTAGAACTGAACTAGAACTGAACTAGAACTGAACTAGAACTGAACTAGAACTGAACTAGAACTGAACTAGAACTGAACTAGAACTGAACTAGAACTGAACTAGAACTGAACTAGAACTGAACTAGAACTGAACTAGAACTGAACTAGAACTGAACTAGAACTGAACTAGAACTGAACTAGAACTGAACTAGAACTGAACTAGAACTGAACTAGAACTGAACTAGAACTGAACTAGAACTGAACTAGAACTGAACTAGAACTGAACTAGAACTGAACTAGAACTGAACTAGAACTGAACTAGAACTGAACTAGAACTGAACTAGAACTGAACTAGAACTGAACTAGAACTGAACTAGAACTGAACTAGAACTGAACTAGAACTGAACTAGAACTGAACTAGAACTGAACTAGAACTGAACTAGAACTGAACTAGAACTGAACTAGAACTGAACTAGAACTGAACTAGAACTGAACTAGAACTGAACTAGAACTGAACTAGAACTGAACTAGAACTGAACTAGAACTGAACTAGAACTGAACTAGAACTGAACTAGAACTGAACTAGAACTGAACTAGAACTGAACTAGAACTGAACTAGAACTGAACTAGAACTGAACTAGAACTGAACTAGAACTGAACTAGAACTGAACTAGAACTGAACTAGAACTGAACTAGAACTGAACTAGAACTGAACTAGAACTGAACTAGAACTGAACTAGAACTGAACTACAAATTTTCTTTACAATTTTGCACCTGAAATATTTCTGATTTATGTGTATTGAATATTGATTTTTCAATCCTTCAGGATACACAGGTGCTTTTTTGTAAGCAAAAATCACTCACACGCAAAATCCTGCATCATAAATTGAAGAAACAATCAGAAAAAAAAATATGTTAAATCTTTGGCAACAAAATCATTGATGACTACAAAATTGTTGGTCACATAACAAAATATACCAGAGCAGGAATTTTTGAATTGATTGCAAATGTGTCAGTCATAGATGCGTGCCAGCCACATGATAGCAACCGATGACTTGGCAAAACGAAAAATTCAAAACCCAGAAATTTATGTATATTCACCTCTCAATGCGCAAAGCAAATTTCAAACAAAAGTTACGAGTTGGAAAAAAGAAAATTTGCATTTCAAGTCATTCTGTACAAACAGATTGATTTCAAATAAATAAATAAATGTTAGTCTTCTTTGCATAAAGTCATCAACATCATCATCGTCAGCATGAGCATGACGATGATGATTGTTGTCATGGTCGTGGGGGAAAAATGAGCCAGACAATTTGTAAAATATGCCGCAGTAAGACGTGATTATGACTGAATTTTAAATATTTATTACTTTTTGCTTTTCGCTGCTGCCGTTTATGCAAAGCTCAAGAGGAGAGGCTGAATTTTAATAATAGAGTCATTTTTGGGGAAAAATTCTTTTTAGTCAAATATTTTAGAAAATAATGGTTTTAATTTCCTTTTTTTGTGGTTTATTTTCCCCTTCCTAAAAATTTTTTTTATGCCTTATTTATATTATCATAAATTAAAAAATTTCTAATTGGAATTTTGAAAATTTTTAATTAATTTTATTAGTCTCAAGTTTTCAAAGGACATTTCTGACTTGGAAGTAAAAAATGTAATTATTTTTAAGGGTAAATGTGGTTAACACATATTTTCACTTTTTTCATAAAAGGAAATTAAAAAAAGTTTAATTTTTTGTTTGAAATTTTTTTCCGTTTTTTTGACTACGATGAATTACACTAAGCCACAAAAATTAAAATTTTCATAAATTCAAAAGACTGATATTTTTTAATATTTTTTGGTCCATGTATCGCTTTTTAAAATTATTGGGTAGTTTTGAAAGTAATGTGTTGTTTTCCAGATAAGGGATAATTTTTCCAACCTCACATCCCACGTGAGCCTTATAAGCAGAAGCCGCAGACTTTTTCAAATTAACGTATATATCACGATTTTCGATAGAAATATTTTTCTATAGAAAAATTTTCGATAGAAATAATTTTTCTATAGAAAAATTTTCGATAAAAAAATTTTTCTATAGAAAAATTTTCGATAAAAAAATTTTTCTACAGAAAAATTTTCGATAAAAAAATTTTTCTATAGAAAAATTTTCTATAAAAAAATTTTTCCAAAAAAAATTTTTCGATAAAAAAAAAATACAAAAATTTTTGATAGAAAAATTTTTCTATAGAAAAATTTTATCGATAGAAAAATTTTTCTATAGAAAAATTTTCGATAGAAAAATTTTTCTATAGAAAAATTTTCGATAGAAAAATTTTTCTATAGAAAAATTTTCGATAGAAAAATTTTTCTATAGAAAAATTTTCGATAGAAAAATTTTTCTAAAGAAAAATTTTCGATAAAAAAATTTTTCTATAGAAAATTTTTTTATGGAAATTTTTGTATAGAAAAATTTTCGATAAAAAATTTGTTCTATAGAAAAATTTTCGATAAAAAAATTTTTCTATAGAACAATTTTCGATAAAAAAATTTTTCTATAGAACAATTTTCCATAAAAAAGATTTTTCAATAGAAAATTTTTCGATAAAAAAATGTTTCTATAGAAAAATTTTCGATAGAAATATTTTTCTATAGCAAGATTATGGAAAAAAAATGTTTCTATAGAAAAGTTTTCTGTAGAAAAATTTTCGATAAAAAAATTTTTTTATAGAAAAATTTTCGATAAAAAAATATTTCTATAGAAAATATTTTCGATAAAAAAATTTTTCTACATTTTCAATAATTTTTTTTTATAGAATAATAAAAAAATTTAATTTTAGAAATTATTGAGAAAAAAATTTTCTGTAGAAAATTGTTTGATACCAAATTTGTGTAGAAAAATTTTTAATAAAAAAATTTTAAGCAAAAATTTTTATATCGAAAAATTTTATATAGAAAATTTTTGGTAGAAAAATTTTAGGTAACAAAATTGTCTATATAAAAATAGATAGAAAAATTTTTGATAAAAAATATTTTTCTAAAGAAAATGTTACGATTAAAAATTTTTTCTACAGAAAAAATTTCTTTAAAGTTTTTTTCTACAGAAAAAATTTCTATAAAATTTTTTTCTACAGAAAAAATTTCGATAAAAATATTTTTCTATCCAAAAATTCTCGGTCAAAATATTTTCAAAATTTTCAAGAAAAATTTTCGATAATTTTTTTTATAGAAAAATGTTCGATAAAAGTTTGTTTCTATAGAAAAGATTTCGATAAAAATATTTCTCTGTAGAAACATTTTCAATAAAATTTTTTTTATAGAAAAATAAAAAACATTTTATGTAGAAAATTTGTTATAGAAAATTTCAGATGAAAAAAATTTGATGGACAAATTTTTGATATAAAAAAATTGTCTTTAGAAAAATTGTTGATAAAAAATTTTATATAGAAAAATTGTTGATAAAAAATTTTATATAGAAAATTTTTTATCGAAAAATTTTAAATAACAGAATTTTCTCTAGAAAAATTTTCGATAAAAAAATTTTTTTATAGAAAAATTTTTAATAAAAAAAATTTTCTGTAGAAATATTTTTAATAAAGATAGAAAAATTTTTGATAAAAAATATTTTTCTGTAAAAAAATTTTTGATTAAATGTTTTAAGAAAAAATTTCGATAAAAATATTTTTCTATTGAAAATTTTTCGGCGAAAATACTTTTCATAGAAAAATTTTCGAAAAAATCTTTTTTCTATAGAAAAATGTTTGATAAAAATTTGTTTCTATAAAGAAGAGTTCTATAAAAATATTGTTTTGTAGAAAAATTTTCAATAATAATTTTTTTACATATAAAAAAAAAAAAAAAAATTTCAATACGAAAATTTTTGATAACAAAATTTTTTATAGAAAAATTTTTTATAAAAAAAAAAATAAAAAAATTTTTGATAGAAATTTTTAATATATTAAAATTTTTGATAAAATAATTTTTTATAGAAAAATTTTCGTTAGAAATAAAAAAGGAACATTTTGATAAACAAATTTTCCATAGAAAAATTTTTATAAAAAATTTTTTTATAGAAATCTCTCTTGATAAAAAATTTTATATAAAAAATTTTTGATAAAAAAATTTTCTATAGAAAATTTTTTGATAGCAAAATTTTCTATAGAAAAATTTTTGATAAAAAAATTTTAATTTTGACCACCTTGCGTAAGATTTCCGAGTCGTTGCGAACCAAGAACCGACTGCCGTTGAAACGATATACTGAAGGTTGGTGTCAGCGTTACATACAACAGCACAAACTAATTATACCATTTCCATTTATAATAGTTTGGGGCATAAAAATTAGTGCTACCTCCTAACATTTTTCTTGTCTTATACAATAAGTTATTCAAAGAGTTAAGTCCTAGTGCCTTTGTCTGCATTATTAACTACTATTTAGTTTAGCTACAAACTATATGATTAATACCCCATTATCCTTTATTTAAATTGACAATTTGTAAGTAAAATATTTACAAATGAAAAAGAAATGTTATCGTCAATTGTTATTCAAAACATTTACTTCTCGACTAATGTTGACTTTGTTCATTTTCCAATTCATTACAGTCATATTACAAAAGGAACCGGAGACTAACTGAGGTGGGTCCTCCTGTTTGTATAACAATCAATAACGACCAAGTGCAACCAACGAACGAACCAGACACATGTGTAATGATTTCCTATAAGTTTTTTGAATGACGCCAGTCATTGTCATTATAGAGTTGGTTGAAAAGAAACTCAATTTTAGTTTAGAGTTTGCCACCAGCTAAAATACTCGTACAACATTGGGGTGTTGCAATATCAAAACGTTTGTCCAATGTTTGTATAGACATTGGCTACTTTGTGTAATGACTTTGTAATTTTACCGCTTTAGTGCTCACATGATTCTATACAAAACTAGGGAGTTACTGGACTGGCTTTTAAACAAGTCCCGCCGCCACACACATGCTCAACAACGTGATCCAAAACTAAACATTTCGGTAGAGACAAACATTCATTCGCATTTTTTTAATTAGCATTTTTTGGCCGTCTCCTATTGATTGTGTTATAATTATGCACTTTGTACTGCCACACATTGTGTCAAATGTCCCTCTTGCAGACCGATACCGCCTGCTGTAACTACTACGACCATTTAACAGTTTTAAATGTCGTTTAAAGTTTTTTGACTGATCGACCCTTGAAATGTGAAATCCATAAAAAGGCGTTAAATGTGTAAAGTCTTTGATACCTTTTGGTTGTGACTTAAGTTAATGACAGTTTTGCTCCCTCATTTTGTTCAAAAAAAAAAAAATAAAATAAAACTCATATTACAGGTGTTGGTTGTATAGTCATGGGGATAAAGGTAAAAACTAAAGTCATTAAAACTATGAAAGGGTTAAAAAGGATTTTGTTTTAGTTGCATTTTAAATAAGTAATAAAAGTTCTAGAGTTTAACCAGGTTTTTTGGTCATGATATTATATATTAAATAAGTTTTTATTAGGGGTGTTTGAAATTTGAAAAAGATATGTATATATGTACTCGTAGGTTAGGTTAGATTAGGCAGGCGGCCGATGTAGGTCAGCGTCACTTGGGTCCTAAAAAGCGGTCCCTTTGTGTTACCTGCAAGGGATAGACTGGAAGAAAAGAACAAAAATAATTACTCCAGGCTATCAATGAGAGGCTAATCAAGCCATCCTGTAGCCCTGATAAATGAGTCGATACTCGCTAAATCTGATAAATCATGCAGAAAGGGTGCCCCCAGATTGAGAGCCCTTGAAGTCGAGAGGGCGGGGCAGTGACATAGAAGATGAGTCACTGTCTCCTCCTCTTGTATATTATGACAACTACGACAGTAGTCATAAAATTGAAGATTAAGTCTTCTGGCATGTATGCCAAAAACGCAATGACCTGTTAGGGTTGAAATAAGGTTGCGGAGTCTGCGACGGGGTAAAGTTACCAAAATGTTTGAACGTTGAGTGTTGTAGGTGGGCCATGTTTACCTAGATATGGAGAAAGTGGTTTCCGAAGACCACTCGCTCTGCGCTGACGCGAAAAGTAATTGCCTAATTATTGATTTGCAGGCGGATAGCGGTAAGCCCGTAAATTGGTCGATGTTGTCCTGACGCAGGAGAGCACCGGATTTAGCAAAGTTTGTCCGCGGTGGAGTTACCAGGTATGTTGTTGTGCCCGGGTACCCAGAAGAGTTCGATCTTGCAATGTCTCGCCATCTCGTTAAGAGATGCCCGGCATTCGCGGGTAAGAACAGATGTCGTATTGACATTAGATAGGGATTTTATTGCAGCCTGACTGTCGATACAGAAACGTATACTCTGTGGTATCTCAACCATTTGACTGCTTTGTGAATAGCCGATATCTCGGATTGTAAGACACTACATTGATCAGGGAGCCTAAAGCAAATTTCCTTCCCTAGGAGTGGGATGAAGAAGCCCATCCTACGCCTAGCTTTGATTTCGATCCATCAGTGTAAACCTCCAGACAGTCGCCATCTGAAGATGGGGATAGTCACAGTGAAAGATTTGTCGAAGATAGGAGTGGATATGCAGTAATCAATATGTTCAGGGATGTTTGTAATTTTGTCCAGGATAATGGAATGTCCGGTTTTTGAGTGGGACCAGGTTCCAATTGTGCTCAGACGTACAGCCGAGTTAAGAACAATTTGCATTGCATGGTCAGTGAGCATAAGTTCAACCTTATTCAATTTAGGAAGGGTAAAGCTGGGTATTTCGTATTTACGCGAGAAAAGTACAAGTTTCGTTTTAGTTGGATTGACTCCAAGACCTTTGGAGACGCTCCAACGATAAAGTATGTCAAGAGCTGAGTCGATACGTTGTGACAGTGTGCTAAGGAATTTCCCTGACACTGCTATAGCAACATCGCCCGCGTATGCGATGGTGTTAAATCTCGGATTTCTAATTCAGTGAGTAGTTTATTAATGGCAAGATTCCACAGAAGAGGTGATAGTACACCCCCTTGTGGAGTACCGCGACAGGCTACTTTATAGATTGTAGCCGTGCACATGGTTGAGCAGATGACTCTATAGGTGAGAAGTTTATCTACAAACGAGATAATAGATTTGTCGACCCTTAAGTCTACCATTGCCGATAAAATCGACTCAGGTCGTATGTTATTAAAAGCGCCCTCTATGTCTAGGAAGGCGGCAAGTGTGAATTCGCCGAACTCAAGAGATTTTTCAGTATGACTAACTAGTGAGTGGAGTGCAGTCTCAACTGATTTGCCTTTGTTGTAGGCATGCTGTGAGTTGGACAGAAGCCTTGGATCTAGTGAAGCACGAATGTGCGCCTCAATGATACGTTTTAAAGTTTTAAGAAGGAAGGAGCTAAGACTAATGGGCATGAAGTCCTTCGGTTTCGTGTGCGAAGTTTTACCTGCTTTGGGGACAAAGATAACGTTGCACCTGGTCCATGCCTCTAGTATATGAGATAGTCTGAGACAACCATCATATAACAGAAGGAGCCAGGGCATTAAAAGATCGTATATATAAGTATAAAAAGAATATTCCGAAATTGTTTTTTATTATTTAAATGATATAAAGCCATTAACTGCTAGGGTTTTTTAGATTTAAGATGATGTTTGAAAAGTCTAGATATATTGATCTGAAGCATCATTTGGTGAACTTGATTATAGATATATTCACCCTACCCTGCTAAAATTATTAGACTACATGGTACGTTCTAATTTAAAAAGATCCTATGTAATGCAAGCAATTACAATGAAGATTCAAAAAAATCATTCTAAGCATTACTCGCATTACAGGCGTAGGCACCTATACCACCAGAAGCCGAAGACTTTTTGTAATTTTCGTAAATATCACGATCATTAACGAAACTAGTGAAAATAAGTATTAAAAGCATTCAGTTAGAATGTGGATGTTAGCAAAGTCGGTCAGAGCCGCTTTGTTAAAGAAAATAAAAAAACAAAAAATACAAAAAACAAAATTAAAATGCAATTTATAGCAACAAAATACATGGTTCGAAAGAACAAAGAAATATAATCTCGAACATTGTAGCCAACACAGTAGAATTTTTGTAAACATTGTTTGAAATAAATATAACCGAATTACGAATATTTTTTGAAATAGAAATGAATTCTTATCATAAACAATTTTAGATTTTTTATATTTTTTAGATATTTTCGATACAAATATTTTTTATAGAAAAATTTTTGATAAAAATTATTTTCTTTATAAAGTTTTTCGATAAAAATAATTTTTTATAGAAAATTTTCGATAAAAACAGATTTCTGTAGAAAAATTTTTTCAAAAAAAACAAATTTTCTTTACAAAAATATTCGATAAAAATTTTTTTCCAAAGAAAAATTTTCGGTGAAAATATTTTTCTATACAAAAATTTTTTACAAAATTTTTACAAAATTTTTCTCAAAAATTTTTCTATAGATAATTTTTTTATCGAACATTTTTCTATAAAAAATTATTTTATCAAACATTTTTCTAGACAAAATTTTTTTATGAAACATTTTTGCAAAGAAAATTGTTTCTATACAAATTTTTTGTATACAAAATTTTTTTATCAAAAATTATTTTATTAAACATTTTTATAAAGAAAATTTTTTTATCAAAAATTTCTCAATAGAATTTTTTTTTTATTAAAAACTTTTCTACAGAAAATTTTTCTATAGAAAACATTTTTTTTTAACAAAAATTTTTCAATAGAAAATTTTTCTATAGAAATTTTTTTTATAAAATTTTTTTCTATAGAAATTTTTTTTATAAAATTTTTTCTATAGAAAATTTTTTTCAAAAATTTTTCTATAAAAATTATTTCATCAAACATTATTTCTATACAAAATTTTTTTATCAAAAATTTTTCAGACAAAATTTTTTTATCAAAAATTTTTCTTTAAACAATTTTTTTATTAAAAATTTTTCTATAGAAAATTTTTTTTATGAAAAATTTTTGTATAGAAATTTTAAATTTTTTTTTATCAAAAATTTTTCTACAAAAAATTATTTTATTTTATCCTATAAAAAAATTTTTTATCAAAAATTTTTCTGTAGCTAATTATTTTATCAAAAATTTTTCTATAGAAAATTTTTTTACCAAAATTTTTGATATAAATATTTTAGAAAAATTTTTGTATAGAAAAAAATTTTTTTTAACAAAAATTTTTCTATAGAAAATTTTTTATCAAAAATTTTGCTATAGAAAATTTTTTGTCAAAAATTTTTCTAAACAAACTTTTTTACAAAAATTTTTCTATAGAAAATTTTTTATCAAAAATTTTTCTATAGAAAATTTTTTATTTATTTGGGAATTAATTATTCGAACTTTAGAATTGATTGAAAAATTAGGTTTAATCAGGCTTGAGTTCATTTAACTTTCAAATTATTAATTTTGAAAATTTGAAAAGTAATTGTGGAGAAAAACTGAAAAAATTATTTTTGAACGCGGCTCAGTGGATTGCAATTTCTGTCCCACCACAGGACGTCATCAGCACTTAGCGCCCTCGACCACAGTCGAGTTATCAAATTGCAGAGATAATCATCAATTTAACTCATTGAGTTTGATCGAACATCACTACGTTTAATTGATTGTGTATTCTCCTATTACTTGTTTTGCTCGACCTTTTCACTTGCCGTTGGCATGTAGAGAAGAACAAGACTTTTTGGTTTGATGCTATTTTTATAATAGTAACAATGTTAACAACATATGTATGTAAGTAAATTACATGAATGTATTTAAATGCAACGTGCCCTTTGCTTTTATTTATTTGGAAATTAATTATTCGAACTTTAGAATTGATTCAAAAATTAGGTATAATCAGGCTTGAGTTCATTTAACTTTCAAATTATTAATTTTGAAAATTTGAAAAGTAATTGTGGCGGGACAGAAATTGCAATCCACTGAGCCGCGTTCAAAAATAATTTTTTCAGTTTTTCTCCACAATTACTTTTCAAATTTTCAAAATTAATAATTTGAAAGTTAAATGAACTCAAGCCTGATTAAACCTAATTTTTCGAAAATTTTTTATCAAAAACTTTTCTATAGAAAATTTTTTATCAAAAACTTTTCTATAAAAAAATTTTTATCAAAAATTTTTCTATAGAAAATTTTTTTATCAAAAATTTTTCTAAAGAGTCAGTGTAACGTTCCCTTTACGAACGAAATTTGTCAAATTTTTATCAAAATTTTTGTATTTTCGAACATATAACAAAAAAGTCAATCCGATTTTGTCACTTTTGTAAAATAATTTATATAGTACCATATATTCTCTTTAGATTTCAAGAATAAAAAGTAGCACGAATACATAAACGATTCCAAAAAATCAAATTTTATAGAAAATGACAAATTTCTATAAACCAAAAAATTAATTGCAAAAAAAAAAATAAATTTTCGTTTCCCTTTTTTCATTTTTTTTAAATTGTTTTACATAAATAACGTTCCCTAGATCAACCGGATATATTAACACGATGTTTGTTATACCCTTCACCACCATAGGTTGAATGGGTATTATAAGTTTAAAATACTTGTCTTAGACCCACCTTGTAGTATACCAATAGGCTTAGAATCACTTTCTAAGTCGATTTAGCGTCTGGACCGCTGGCTGGACCCCCAGGTGAAATTCTAAAGATAATTTGTTACAAATTTGTCACAGATAATATTGTTGATAGTGGGACCATGGCTATTGAAATTCGTCAAAATCGGACTATTATTTGTGGTACCTCCTATAGGTCTCACTTCCCGGAATTGCTATATTGGCCACAAATATCAATATTTTTCCATGAAATTTGAAATAAATACTGCTTTTGTAAACTAAAATGACTGTACCAAATTTCGTTGAAATGGGTTCACATTTGCGGGCTTGACCGACTATAGCACTTTCTTAAATTTGTTTATGTTAAAAATCTTAACTTTTTTTTCTTCATAAATACAATAATTCCGAATATATATAAAGAATTATTTATTCCTAATTATAGACTTCCTAGTGTTCGAGTTAATTAAATGATAAATGTATGAATCATTTTCCCTGTTTGTCTGCTAATTTGCTAAACTAAACACTGTTCTTTTCCACTATACCCTATACCACCAAAGTTGGAAAGGGTATCATAGGTTTGTGCTGATATATGTGACCTATACAAAAATTGGTCTGGTATTGACTTGACAGTATATCGATCGGCTTAAGATCGCCCATTGAGTGTATTTTTATTAAAAATCAGTGCAAATTTCTAAAAAAAATTTCCAAAAATATACAAAATTGTCGGGGTATTAAATATTCATTCAAAAGAAAAATTATTTGCACTAAATCCCGGTCTATTTAATTTGTATAAATATAAATGAAATAGACAATTTATTGATAAAAGTCAAAATAATTTTTAAAATTTGGTAGTAGCATTATTCGAGGTCTGACTTTGCCGACTACAGGAATTTTTCACTCGTTTTCCATACTTTTAAGTTCTCACATTTGAAATATGTTTTATTAAAATTTTCATTTCAATTCAATATTTGCATTAATTTTAACTTCTAAAAATAATTTTTAAGAAAAACAAGGCACATTTACTTGTAATTTCTCAAGATTTCACTTAATATGAGGATGTGGTATTTATTTTGTTAAGACTAATCTCTACATGATATTGGGAGACTGCAGGCAAAACACTTGCAAATTTATGACTATTTAAGATCATTTAATATACATCTCGATACACTTATAAATGTACTTCAAGAAATGGAGATAATTTAGGCGAGTGCCTGGCAAAACACTTTCTATGAGTGGAGGAAAATTATAAATTAATAAGTAAAAACTTGGCAAATTTTCAATTTAGTATTGGCTTAAGTTCTTTACAAAAGTGGAAGAATTTTTTTGAGTTGAGAAACACTAGGGAAATGACACATATATCTAGAGATTACAAAGCAAAAAAAAAATAATTAAATTCCGCAGAAAATTAGCACTTGATCCCAGTCTATAACATTTATTTTTTAATGTAACAGACAAAAAAAGTTTTTAATTTTTTTTTTCTATTTTCTCTAGAAAAATTTTCGATAAAAAAAAACTTTCTATAGAAAAATTTTAGATAAAAAAATTTTCTATAGAAAAATTTTAAATAAAAAAAATTTCTATTGAAAAATTTTGGATAAAAAATTTTCTATAAAAAAATTTTGTATAAAAAATTTTCTATAAAAAAATTTTGGATGAAAAATTTTTATAGAAAAAAATTTGATAAACCAATTTTTTATAAAAAAAAAATTTCTAAAAAAAAAAATTTTGATAAAAAAATTTTCTAAAGATAATTTTTTGATAAAAAAAATTTCTGTAGAAAAATTTTTGAAAAAAAATTTTCTATAGAAAAATTTTTGATAAAAAAATTATCTTTAGAAAATTTTTTTATCAAAAATTTTTTTTTTTAGTAAAAAATTTTCTATAGAGGAATTTTTAATCAAAAAGATTTCTTTAGAAAAATTTAGATTAAAAAATTTTTATAGAAAAAAAATTTGATAAAAAATTTTTAAAAAACAATTTTTCTATTAAAAAATATTTAATATAAAAATTTCTGACAAAAAAATTTTCTATAGAAAAATTTTTCATAGAAAAGTTTTTGATAAAAAAAAAATTGGGATAAAAAAAATTTTTTAAGAACACATTTTTGATAAAAAATTGTTATAGAAAATGTTTCATAAATAATTTTGTCTAAAGAAATTTCTATAGAAAATTTTTTTGATAAAAAATTTTTCAAATTTTCTAGAAAAAACCAATTTTGATAAAAAGTTTTCTATAGAGATTTTTGATACAGAAAAATTTTTGATAACAAATTTTCTATAAAAATTTAAAGATAAAATAATTTCTATCGAATAAGTTTTAATAAAAAAATTTCTATAGAAAAATTTTAAATAAAAAACATTTTAAATAAAGAACATTTTTTATAAACAAATTTTCTAGAAAAAAAAATTTAGATAAAAAATTTTCTACAGAAAAATTTTTCATAAAAAAATTTCCTATAGAAAAATTTTTGATAAAAAATAGAAGGTTTTGTTTAAAAAATAGAAGGTTTTTGTTTAAAAAATATAAGGTTTTTGTTTAAAATAATTTAATTTTTAAAATTTTTCTATAGAACATATTTCCTCAAAAATTTTCTATAGAAAATTTTTATAAAAAATTTTCTATAGAAATTTTTTTCTCAAAAATCTTCTATAGAAAATTTTTTATAAAAAATTTTTCTATAGAAAATTTTTTATAAAAAATTTTTCTATAGAAAATTTTTTATAAAAAATTTTTCTATAGGAAATTTTTTCTGTAGAAAAGTTTTTATAAAAATTTTTTTTCTAGAAAATTTACAAAAAAAAAATTGGATAACAAAATTTACTATAGTAAAAATTTAAAAAAAAAAAATTCTATAAAAATTTTGTTTACAAAATTTTTTCTATAAATAGAAAAATTTCTAAAAATTTTTGTCGAAAAAGTTTTTTTTATTAAAATTTTCTATAGAAAAATTTTTGATAAAAAAATTTTCAACAGAAAAATTTTGCATAAAAATTATATATAGAAAAATTTTTGATAAAAAATGTTCTATTGAAGATTTTTTATAAAAATTATCTATTGAAGATTTTTGATAATACATTTTCTATAGAAGATTTTGGTTTATGAAATTTAATTTTTTAAATTTTTCTATAGAAAATTTTTTCTCAAAAATCTTCCATACAAAATTTTTTATAAAATATCTTTCCATAAAAATTTATATTTTTGATAAAAAATAGAAAGTTTTGTTTAATAAATAGAAGGTTTTTGTTTAAAAAATTTATTTTTTAAAATTTTTCTATACAAAATTTTTTCTCAAAGATCTTCTATAGAAAATTTTTTATAAAAAAATTTTCTATAGAAAATTTTTTATAAAAAATTTTTCTTTAAGAATTTTTTTTATGAAATTTTTCTGTAGAAAGTTTTTATCAAATTTTTTTCTAGAAAATATAAAAAAAAAATTTTATAAAAAAATTTACTATAGAAAAATTTTTTAAAAAAATTTTTCATAAAAAAATTTTCTATAGAAATTTTGTTTACAAACATTTTTTCTATAGAAAAATTTTTGTAAAAAAATTTTTCATAAAAGAATTTTCTATAAAAAATCTTGTAAAAAAATTTCTATAGAAAAATTTTTCATAAAAAAATTTCTATAATAAAATTTTTCAAAAAAAAAAAAAAAAATTCTGTCGAAAAAATTTTGTTATAAAAATTTTCTGTACAAAAATTTTTTATAAAAAAATTTTCCATAGAAAAATTTTTTATAAAAAAATTTTCTATAGAAAAATTTTTGATAAAGAAATTTCTACGAAAAAAAAATATTTTAAAAAAATTTTTGAAAAAAAATTATCTATAGAAAAATTTTTGATAAAATAATTTTCTATAGAAGAATGAAAAAAAAATTCTGCAAGAATTATTTGACTAAAAAATTTTCTATAGAAAAATTATTTCACTTAAAATTGTTCTATAGAAAAATTTTTAGTAAAAAAAAGTTCTATATAAAAAAAATGTCTATAGAAAAAATTTTCTAAAGAAAAATTTTTCATAAAAGTATTTTTTATAGAAAAATTTTTGATAAAAAAAAAATTTATAGAAAAATTTTTCATTAAAAATTTCTAGAAAAAAATTTTTGATACAAATATTAGGTACCATAAGACATAGGCTAATTCTTAGTCTGTATCTTGGTATATGTCTTTGGTATGAATGTTTTGTTTAAACAAAATGAAACTGATGCATAAACTAATTTCAATTGTATCAAATAATGTCTTTATTATCGTTACCACGTATCTAACTATCCTCCCCTTTCCATCAAACCCCTTTCCTTAAACTTTTGACCTCTTCATTTCAATTATTTGCCATTATTGGTTTAACCCTCCCTCCTCCTTGCGACTATCACTTTTTCCCCTCTAAAACAAATTCAAATAAAATCTTATCGATATTGCAATAAGTATTTCAAGCTTCATTTATCTTTTAGAAAACTTTTGCCAAAGTTAATGGAAACTTATTGAGAAATATTTATAATTATTAAATGGTGCAGCAGCAGAGGCAGTAAAGAACCAACCCCTATGTGCAAGTTAATGAGAAATACTAGCAAAAAAAGAAGGGCAACAAAATTAAATAAATTAAATGGAATGAAATGAAATGTATTTTATTAGTAAAAACATTGAAGGACCCTTATTTAATATAATTAATACAAAGATAAAAAAATCCTAGAACTTTATGAAACAAATTTATTTGAAAATGCATTAGAAAAATTAGATATACTCTGATGAGTTTGTGTATCTAGTTAGTTTCGCTACCCTGAGATACTGCAAAATAAAAACTTAAATTGAAACTGTAATTAGAAAACTAATTTATTATATTGATGTAAAAAGTACTAAAAATTCATGTAGATAATGTATGTATTTAAATTGGTGAAGCGTTTGGTATATACATTTTTAGTAGATGACTCTTACATTTAAAACTCTGGTATTTCTTTTTAAAACGACTTAACTTTATCATAATATTTCTTACCTCTTCATTTCATTATTTTAATTTTTTTATTTAAAAAAAATGTTAAAGCCCATATCAAAATGTGTCGGCTGTAGTGTAAAGAAATAATCGTAAACACTTGATGAGAATGTTGACGCTATAAATGATTTTGGGACTTGTCAAAATATTTAATCCCCTTAAAATCGTATACGCTTCAATGTTTTTAAGAATTAAATATAAAATTTAATTTAATGAAACACTAAGTTTACACTTTTTTTGTATAAACCAAAAAAGGTTTTAAAAGCTTAAAAAAGAATTTCTAGGGAATAGCATATAAAACTAAATCTGTTAAATTTTTTACAACGAAACAATTTACATAAACATGTATTGAAAAAAATAAGCTTTGAGTAGAAAAAGCTTTAAAGCTTTAACGAAATAAAAATTAAATGATTTTCAAAAAGAAATGAGTAAAACATTTAATATTTTGTGCAAAAATGTCTTATAAAATGCTTGGCAATCACCTCGTTTTGGTCGACTCATAACAAAACACCAATTCCGAAAAATTGTGTACAAAGAAACGAAAATATTCTATAGAATAATTTTTTTAATGTAAACTTTTCTATAGAAATTTTTTTTTTTCCAAAAAATTTTGTAAAGAAAATTTTTTTCTGTGAATAATTTTGTATAGAAAAATTTGTATATAAAAAAATTTGTAAACCAAAAAATTTTCTATAGAAAAATTTTTGTAAAAAAAAAAATTTCTATAGAAATTTTCTATAGAAAATTTTTTATAACAAAAAATTTTCTAATGAAAAATTTTTTACAACAAAACATTTTTTATAACAAAAATTTTTCCATAGAAAAATTTTTTATAACACAAAATTTCCTATCGAAAAATTTTTTATAACAAAAAATTTTTTAAAACAAAAAATTTTCTAAAGAAAAAATTTTTTATAACAAAATATTTTCTAGAGAAAATATTTTTTTAACAAAAAATTTTTTATAACAACAAGTTTTCTATGGAAAAATTTTTCATAGAAATATATTTTTACAAAAAAATTTCTATAGAAAAATGTTTTATAACCAAGAAATTTTCTTTAAAAAAATTTTTAAAACGAAAAAATTTCTATAGAAAATTTTTTTTTTTAACGAAAAATTTGTAACAAAAATTTTCTTTAAACGAAAAATTTTCTATAGAGATTTTTTTTTTAAGAAAATTTATATGTAAAATTTTTTTAAAACCAAAAACTTTCTATAAAAAAATTTTTGATAACAAACAATTTTCTATGGAAAAATTGTTGATAACAAAAAATTTTCTATAGAAAAGTTTTGATAACAAAAAATTTTCTATAGAAAAATTTTTGATAACAAAGAATTTTCTATAAAAAAATTTTTGATAACAAAAAATATTTTATAGAAAAATTTTTGATAACAAAAAATTTCTATAGAAAAATTTTTGATAACAAAAAATATTTTATAGAAAAAGTTTTGATAACAAAAAATTTATATAGAAAAATTTTTGATTTTTTATAATAAAAAATTTTCTATAAAAAAATTTTTTATAATAAAAAATTTTCTATAGAAAAATTTTTTATAATAAAAAATTTTGTATAGAAAAATTTTTTATAATAAAAAATTTTCTATAGAAACATTTTTTATAATAAAAAATTTTCTATAGAAAAATTTTTTATAATAAAAAATTTTCTATAGAAAAATTTTTTATAATAAAAAATTTTCTATAGAAAATTTTTTCTATACAAAGTTTTTTTTTTAAAAGAAAGATTTTCTATAGAAAATTTTTTTAAAACGAAAAATTTTCTATAGAAAATTTTTTTAAAACGAAAAATTTTCTATAGAAAATTTTTTTAAAACCAAAAATTTTCAATAGAAAATTTTTTTAAAACGAAAAATTTTCTACATAAAATTTTTTTAGAATGAAAAATTTTTTATAGAAAACCTCTTAAAATGAAAAATTTTCTATAGAAAGTTTTTAAAATTAAAAATTTTCAATAGAAAATTTTTTAAAATGAAAAATTTTCAATAGAAAATTTTTTAAAATGAAAAATTTTCGATAGAAAATTTTTTTAAAACTAAAAATTTTCTATAGAATATTTTTTAAAACGTAAAATTTTCTATAGAAATTTTTTTAAAATGAAAAATTTTCTATAGAAAATTTTTTAAAATGAAAAATTTTCTATAGAAAATTTTTTAAAATGAAAAATTTTCTATAGAAAATTTTTTAAAATGAAAAATTTTCTATAGAAAATTTTTTAAAACGAAATGTTTTGTTTAGAAAATTTGTACAAGGATAATTTTTAATAGAAAATTTTTATAAAGAAAAGTTTTATATAGAAAAAGTGTTAAAAATAAAAAAAATTGTATATAAAAATTGTAATTTTCTATAAAGAAAAAAATATTTTAAAAAGAAAAATTTTTCATAGGTCAATTTTTGTGACCAAAAATTTTCTTTAGAAAGACTTAAATAATGAAAAAAAATTCCTCTACAAAATTTTTTAAAACGAAAAATTTTCTGTAGAAAAATTGTTTTTTACAAAAATTTTCGATAGAAAAAATTTTTGTTATAATTTTCTAAAGAAAACTTTTTAAAAACAAAAAAAAATTTTTTTAAAACGAAAAAATTTGTTGTTTTAATTTTCAAAAGAAAGATTTTTAAAAACGAAAAATTATTTTATACAAAAATCTTCGATAGAAAAAATTTTTGTTACAATTTTCTAAAGAAATTTTTTTTGTAACAAAAAATTTTCTAGAGAAAAATTTTGAATAACCAAAAACTTCTATAGTAAAATTTTTATAGCCAAAAATTTTCTATAGAAAAATTTTTATAACCAAAAATTTTCCATAGAAAAATTTTTATAACCAAACATTTTCTATAGAAAAATTTTTATAGACAAAAATTTTCTATGGAAAATTTTATAACAAAAAATTTTGTGTACAAAAATTTTTAAAACGTAAAATTATTAAAAAAAAAAGTTTTCCATAGAAACATTTTTTAAACGAATTTTCTATATAAATCGCTTTTTATGGAAAAATTTTCTATAGAGAAATTTTTGTAACAAAAATTTTTTATAGAAAATTTTTCAGTATAGATATTTAGTGACGTTACAAACATCAGCACAAACCTTTAATACCCTTTTAATAAATAGTATAGCCCATGAAATGAAACCAAAGTTCAAGAAACACATTTATATACATAATAAGTATTTTTTATACTTGTCGTCTTATATTCTTAATCCAATTTTAGCCTTTTGACAAGTTAAATATTTTATTTATTTTTCTTATTTCACTTCTTAAGTCAATTTAACTTCTTCAACATTTTAGCCCCATCCTATCCAATTTAACAAACATTTGGGGTATAATGAAAACTGCCAGACAGACTTTTATAAGTAAACAGCAAGACGGACGTAAATGTTTGTTGTCTCCAAACATATTAGACATATTGTAGTACAATATTTTGACATTAATCCAAAACAACATAAATTTATATAATTTTTATTTAAAGCTAAAAAAAACACATATCAAATATTTATACTTCGTTTTTAAAACAACAAACAAAAAAGTAAAAAAAAAGTATTTTTTTTTTCTTTTCTTTCCAGTTTCAAAAGCTGTTAGTTTTTCCTTTTGTGGAGTCATTTTGAAGAAGAAAAGAAAAGTCTAGCTGATAATGTAATAATGAAAAGGAAAATAACACAATATGGTCAAATATTATTTACGTTTTATTGTATTAGGTTGACATGTTATATTAAAGTGTCATATGTGTATGTATGACAATCACACATGAATGTATGTATGTATGTATAAGTTATATGCTATCATTGTGTTAGTTGTTGAATAAGGATATACTTTGTTTGCCACCACAACCTGTCTGTCATTCCGGCTTTATTTGTGACAATGCCAAGAAAATATAGAATAGGTGTGTACTTTAACTTAAACTGAAAACAGCTTGACTAGGTTTCTTGAAGGGATTTATTCCGATAACAAAGCTCCCTGTCATATCCTGTGGTGTGCAATACTCTAGTTTACTTTACACATACATATGAATGTATGTACTTAGATACATACATACATACATACATACATACATTATGTCGTTCTATTTAGAACTTCTTATTATTAATATTTTATAACTTTTCCTGAGGCTTTAATTTTTTGTCTTCAGTTCCAGGTAAATGTTGAACAAAAGCTATTAGTTTGTTGTAAATATTTAATCGTAGAAAGTAATTTGTCTTTATTTTAGGAAATTCTGTTTAATATTAGGAATGTTTTCTAAGTTTTTGATTAATGGAAGTCAAATAAGGAAATTAAATTTTTTCAACAAATGAACATCTTTTGAAAAGTGCAACGTCGTGACTATATGGGTCCTATTCTACGATCAAAATGTAGTAAAACCCTATACCCAGTTTGTAAAAGTTAGTGACCGTTTTATTTTTATGGGCCTCCAAAGTTTCCCAATATTAGCATGATGCCTAAAAAAGGTGTCATCAGTTTTTACCAAATAACCAATAATCTCTTAAAAATATCGGCAAAAATGTAGCCAAGAGTATGGCAAATATTTCTTGCTAAAATTTTATGATAAAAATGTATTTTTTCTTAAAGTTTTTTTTAAAACAGTTAAAGAAAAATTTGTTTTTTCTTGATTTTTTTATCATAACTTCTTTAAAATCCTGATTATTCCTACACTATATTTGGGAAAATTGTAGCCACAGTAAAGCTTAACAACTTTTGTGAACACACCAATATAATATGAACGTATTTGGATACCAAAAATAGGTCATAAAGACTTCCTTGTGCCAAAAAAATTATATTTTTAACTAAAATTTTATTATTAGCAATATCTCAAAAACGTATTTTTGCGAAAAAGAACTTTTTTGTTGTGGAAAATAAATCTCTGAGGTTATAAAAACAATTTTTGTTCTACGACTTTTTTGTTTCTGATTTCTGTAAAAAGATGGCGCTATTTTGAGGTTACATACTGAAATCGTATTTTTAATAACAAAAACTAAAAAATATGGTTTAACTATGTTCCGCAACTTTGTTCAGGAGTATTTGGTCTAGTTTTTTTCTGAATGTACCAACATCGAAAAACATCCAAATAAAATGTATTTGATACAATAGTAAGAAACATGGCAATACCACCACCTTGCGGCAATTTGTTGCAACATTTTTAGAAACGCAATAATAGATACTGTCAAAAAGTTTCAAAAGAGATGTCTGTGATGAAATTTCGACCAAAAATAAGGAATCTAGAGGCAAAAGTAGTCAATAGTACACCGAATCTGACACTTTTTTATAGGATTTAATTTAAATTTCAATATATTAATTGCATTTAAAGCAACTGGAGTTAACATGTGATTAAACAAATCATCTCTTGTACCACTTGGAACATTTTAACCGTCAAACGATTCTATCAAAAAGCAATTTTCAACATTTTTTATGTGCTTAAATTTGAGTAAAAAATTTAATTTTGTTTTCACAAGGGAGTCTATATTACCTATTTTTGGTATCTGGACACGTTCAGATTATAATGGTGTATTCACAAAAGTTATTTAGCCTTGCTGTGGCTACAATTTTCCCAAATATAGTGTAGGAAAAATCAGGATTTCCAAAAAGTTATGATCAAAAAATTAAAAACAAAAAAATTTTTCTTTAACTTTTTTAAAAAATGTCTGCAATAAAATACATTTTTATATTAAAATTTTAGCAAAAAAGTATTCGCCATACTCTTCGCTACATTTTTGCCGAACATAGCTAAGCGATATTTTTAAGTGTTGATTAGCTATTTGGTAAAAACTGATGACACCTTTTTTAGGCATCATCATAATATTGGGAAACTTTGGGGGCCCATAAAAATAAAACGGTCACTAACTTGGCCAAACTGAGTATAGGGTTTTACTACATTTTGATAGTAGAATCGGACCTATATAGTCACGACCTTGCACTTTTTACGCTGTTGTGCAGTGTAATAAGCGATAAAGTTTAAGAATGCCTTGCATTAGGTATGTTTCTTTACTTTTTGGGTGAGTTCGGACAAATTAGGGCGATTTAGTTAGGATAAAGATGTTGATAGTAATACGACAGGTCCATATATTTTGTTAGGACTTCCTAATGCATCAACCGTATATAAAGTTTGGACATTGGTGCAATCTTAATATGCTGCTTGTACCAGGTACAATGTACCTCTGAATCTTTTTGATTGTATATACAAACAAGTAATATAATAACAATTTCCACGACAACATTCCAATTGGAACAAGTGATACTTCTCTCAGACAATAAGCTGCATCCGATTCTATTTTTAGACTCATTGAAAGGGACCTACGTTTTAACTGCGGCTTCGAACGGCAAATGCATTAGTTAAAGAAGTTTTATATAGCCTAGTACTCAATAACCAGTGGCTAGCCGAGTTATGAGGTGAAACGCCACCAGGGATCGAACTTGGAACCTCTAGTATGCTAGGCGGATAATTAACCTGCTATACCACGGCAGTTCACAAACAAGTAAGAGTGTTTTATTCGGCTGTGTCGAATCTTGTATACCCACCATCAAGTTGTACGACACACAGTGAGATTTCTTCATACATCTAACTGCAAAAAATAGAAGGAGTTATCCTACAATGATGAAATTTTACACACTTATTTAGTTTTATATAGATAAGAAAAATTCAAAAAAACTTTGAAATCCGACGACTCCTTGAGGTACCTCCCTTGGACCCCCATTTTTTTACTTATTTTTCTTCTCAATGTATAACCCGCAATTTTCAACAGAATTTCATGAAAATCGGCACACCTCTATTATTTGACCAAGAAAAGAGCTCCACTAGTTTTGGTTGAAATCTGACGACTCCTTAAGGTACCGCCCTTGGACCCCCATTTTTTCACTTATTTTTCTTCTCAATGTATAAACCCCAATTTTCAATAGAATTTGATAAAATTTGGCACACTTCTATTTTTTGATCCAGAAAAAAGCCTTACTAATTTTGGTTGAAATCCGACGACTCTTTGAGGTACCTCCCTTGGACCCCCATTTTTTCACTTATTTTTCTTCTCAATGTATAAACCCCAATTTTCAATAGAATTTGATAAAATTTGGCACACTTCTATTTTTTGATCCAGAAAAAAGCCCTACTAATTGTGGTTGAAATCCGACGACTCCTTGAGGTACCTCCCTTGGACCCCCATTTTTTCACTTATTTTTCTTCTCAATGTATAAACCCCAATTTTCAATAGAATTTGATAAAATTTGGCACACTTCTATTTTGTTATCCTGAAAAAAGCCCTACTAATTTTGGTTGAAATCCGACGACTCCTTGAGGTACCTCCCTTGGACCCCCATTTTTTCACATTTCAATGTATAACCCACAATTTGATAAAATTCGGCAGACTTTTATTTTCTGATCTAAAAAAGAGTTCTACCAATTTCGGTTGAAATCCAGTTAAAGCCAATATTTAAATATTTTATTCATTAATTATCATTTCCTTAACTACATCATCCAATTCCGAAACATTTTTATAAGGTTGTCGTCTTAAATTACTTATATATGGATCAGAAGACTCAAGTAAACGATGAAAAACATCGGTATTTGTTGCAGTTCTACTGCACTTTCTAGAAAACATTAATCTGTAATTCCTATAATCTTAATTTTCTTATTAAAACATATGGTTTTGTTTTTTTTTTAATTTCTTATGCACTTTTTCCAAATAGCTGCCAATAAAGTATTAATAAATTGTTGTTATAAAAGAGCTAATGTTAGGATTAATAACTGCAATTTGATTAAAAACTTAAGCCTGAAGGTATGCAATGGTTTTTTATTATAAGCAATATTCCTGACTTTCTTTACTAAATTTTGATTTTTTCAAAAGTTTGACAAAAGTTGCTAAATTTTTTTTAGCTAATTCGAAAGAAAAGCCTTTTGTCTTTCATTTCATTATACTAAGAGCACGGAGGTAAACCGAGCCAATTGACTTTTTCTCCAACGAAAACTGCCAATGCTAAATTTTATAGGACAATCTTGATGCGCTCATATCTCCCAAACTATGTATGCAGTAAACTTTTTTTTTCTTTAAAACAAACACAAGATCTCAGACTTCAATAAAATTCACACCTACATTTTGCCACTTGAAATATCTTCGATACATAAGCCTTTAAATTTCAATAATTTTACCATAAATTTTTGTTTCACAACATTTAGCTGACTTCAACCGATTTTTTCTATATATATGTATATATATCTTAGGAAAAAAATATAGATTTTTCATTGCCAGATTCTTCTCTATCAAATGGCATTATTAGATTTTTGAAAAGTGATAGTCAAAAAATGCCTTTTTTGCAGCAGAAATACCTTAGTGCGACAGTGCAGCTATTTCAAAATGTTGGTAATATATTTGGACTAAATTCGGTTGCAGTGGTATAGTTACTATAGTTCAACATTTAAAAGTATCTAAGTGGTTTCCCAAGTATTTACCTTGGACAAAATGCTGTTCCATAACCGAATATAGTTCTACATTAATAAGCTGTTTCTTTGTGCCATAAACATATTGATAGCAACGCGGCAGGTTCATATATTTTGTTAGGAGTTCCTAATGAATCTACCGTGTATAAAGTCTGGACCTAATATTGATTGATATCTATCTAATTTCGTGGACGCAATCTTAATATACTGAGTGTACCTCCAAATCTTTTTGATTGTAGATATAAAAAGCGGATGTAATATATATAAGAACTATAGCCAAATGTTGACCGATTGTTACAAAATTTAATATACTGGCTGGTATTAATATAAAGTTTATTTGTGCAAAATTTAGTGGCCATAGCTGACAGTTTATAATTTAATAGCTTTTAACTGGCGTTTGTGGCATTTTAGTTGTTACCGGGAGCGGCTTTTATATGAATGCTATTGTCAAAAATGGACCGATTCCTATAAAATTTGACATACTGACTGAAAGTTGCATAAAACTTCTCTGTTCTAAATTTAGTAGTCATAGATTTTACAATTTTATTCAATTTATCAGCATAAATGTGATTTCCGGGGCAGGGTTATATGAGAGCTCTAACTAAATGTGAACCGATTTTACTCATTTGCAGCACACAATTTCTATAACATATCAGAAATACTTTTGCCATATTTTGTCTCTCTATCTCTTGTAGTTAAGGAGCTATCGCGTTTTTCTCTGGCGGAAAGACGGTCATAAGCCCCCTTTTCTTTTTGTATTTTTGTATTTCCGTAAGTTTTTTATATGGGAGCTATTGTCAAATAGTAGCCGATTGTACCAAAATTTTGCTCACTGGCTGGCATTTACATAAAACTTCCTTTTGTAAAATTCTGTTGCTGTAGCCCTTTTCGTTAAGGCGCTATCGTGTTTTTATCTGACGGACAGAAGGACATAAACCCCCTTTTCTTTTTATATTTTTGTGTTTTCGTAAGTTTTTTATATGGGAGCTATGGTCAAATGATGACCGATTGTGATAAAATTTTGCACACTGGTTGGTATTGACATAAGACCTCCTCGTGCTAAATTTAGTGGTTATATTTGTTACAGTTTTAGATTTATTGGCATTTAAGTGTATTTTGGGTGAAATTTTGGCTATTTCCGTAAGTTTTTTGTATGGGAGCTATGACTAAATGTGTACCGATTTTGATGAAATTTTATATGCTTCCTAGGACTTATTCAAAACTTTTATATACCAAATTTTATCATCATAGCTATTACAGTTTGTTATACTGGAGCTATAGTCAAATGTTAACAGATTTTGCCCAATTTCAATACCAAAATTTTCCCAGAGATGAAGAATGTTTTTACTAAGTTTCGTTTAGGTGTTATCGTGATTTCAACAGACAGACAGACGGACATAGCTCAATCGTCTTAGAATTTTACAAGGATTCAGAATATATATCGTTTTTGATTCTTGAGCCAATATTAAGGAAATTACAAATGGAATTACAATCTCAATATACCCCCAATTCTTTTTGATGGTGGGTATAAAAAAGGAATCTTATATATATATAAGAAGAAGAAGAATATATTTGGCTTTATCTCAAAAACTACTGTGTGGAGTAAATATTATATTAGGGCAGCAGGAAGGTAATATTGTAGCTGAATTTGAGTTTTTTCTGTTCACTTAGTATAACTAAGTAATTTTTTATTGCAATTTATAACTCGTAAACTAGAGCTGATCCAAAAAAAAAAATGAGTTAGAGGAATTGGAGCCCTATATAAAATGTACTCAAATTGGCTAAACAAAATTTGAGCTAGCAAATTTAGATAAGTCATCCGTTAAGAATAATTTATCAGTTTTAGGATGACTCTGCAGTTAAAAGATGACTCAGCAATTTAAGAATCATTCAGAAGTTTTAAGATGAGTCAGCAACTTAGGATAACTGCAAAGTTTGAGGATGACTCAGAAATTTCAGGATGACTCATTAGATTAAGGATGACTCACTAGTTTAAGAATGACTCAGCAGTTATAGGATAAGTCGGCGGTTTTAGTATGAGTTTTCTGATGACTTAGCAGTTTTAGGATAAGTCAGCAGTTTTAGGATGACTCAGCAATTTTAGAACGACTCAGCACTTTCAAAATGAGGCAGCAATTCAGAATAACTCAGAAGTTGGAGGATGAGTCAGCAGTTTTAGGATGACTCATTAGCTTAAGGATGACTCAGCAGTTACAGGATGAGTCAGAAATTTTAGTGTGAGCCACCACTTTCATGATGACTTAGCAGTTTTAGAATGACAGCTGTTTTAGGATGACTCATCAATTTTGAGACCAATCAGCAGTTTAAAGACAAGTTAACAATTTAGGATGGCTCAGCAGCTTCAAGATAAGTCAGAAATTTTAGTATGAGTCACCATTTTTATGATGACTTAGCAGTTTAAAATAACTCAGCAGTTTTAGGATGACTCAGCAATTTTAGTAACACTCAGCAGTTTAGGAACGACTCAGCAGTTTTAAGGAGAGTCAGCAATTTAAGTTTTAGGATGCCTTAGCAATTTAGGATAACTCAGCAGTTTCCGGATGACTCAGCAGTTTTAGGATGACTGAAAGAGGCCTTAGTTATTCAAAAACCTGGTAGGATTTTTGGTGGTTTCGATGAAATCTGATATCTAAGAAATCTGATTCGATAAAGGGGCTTTTAATATCTATGACAATCAAATTCCATGTCAATTTGCTTTTGGGTTTAATAAGTCGTTTATTAAGTTCCACAATGAAGACCTTTTTTGGAAAAGAGAAATTTTTTATTTTTTCAAAAAGCTCTTCTCATTTTCAGCGATGAGGTCCATTTCTGAATGAATATGATTTCATTTTGAATTTGTAATGATAGAGCATCCCGAAAATGGTATTAATTTTGGTCTGAATGCAATATTTCCTTGCAACAACAACAACGTATACCGCGCCATTTCTCAATATCATATGCCACAAACCCTATGTCGCAGTGAATATGCTGCACTTGAGATTTTATAATATGGTCAAATGAACTTGTCACCGAAATCTTGAGATTTGAACCCGTTAGAACTTTTTGGTGTTTTCTTAAGTCAGAATAAATTTTAAAGGTTTCGGTGCATATTTGTTTATACCCATCATACAAGACCAGACCTCAAAGCAAAGAAATAAATTAATGTTAATATACTGTTAGTTTTTAAGAGCTATGGAATTTGATATAAAAATATTTATAGAATTTAGAGAAAAAGGAACTTATAGTAACATAATTATTTGGGGCCAAATAGTAAGATAATTATTTGGGGACAAATCGCTGCATTCAAAATCTATCGAAAACTCTGACTCTTAAGCAAATTTTGCTTTACATACTTTAGGGATTTTCAAGATCTGTTATTTAAATTAAGTTTTAAAATTTCTTATCTAAGCATATCCGTTTGTTAGTGAACTGGAATCAAGTGCGAACAATTTTTCTTTTTTCAAAATTTTGTTTAAATGAAATTCTTTTACTATCGGGAAACTTTTGACAAATAAGTTACAATAAAGTGAAACTTAAATGTTATATATTATTTAGATTGTCCTAAAAGTATGCTACATGAATGTTACTCAAATATCTTACATTTCGATAGATTTCGAATAAGGCGATTTGGCCCCTAAAGGTGAAAGTTTTGTGTAAAAATAGGTAATTTAAATGTAGACAAAGGGTTCATATTTGATAGAATCGAGTCTCCACTGAAGTTATTGAACAATCTAATCACATTTTGATGCACAAATTTCCTAAATTCTCATATTTATTTAAGCTTTAAAGCAAAACTAAAACTAAAACTCATATTATTTTCCAAAATCTTCAAATATTTTTTAAATATTTCTGCTCATATTAATAATAATTATTTACCCACTCTATCCCCATTTTTTGGGGGTAGTAAATCCATTATCTCATTTCCACTTTTCATATCCATTACCATTTTAACCTCGGGGCAATTAATAACAATTAAAATATGTTCATACCTGAAAGTAGACAACAAGAAAAACAAAATTATAAATAAATTAATTTAAATAAATATATTTTAAAATTATTAAATAGCATAAGAACATTTACACAACAAAAACTATAAGTTTTTAACACAAACACTCTCATAGAAACATAAAAACATACAAACACTGAGGACAAGTATATTTAAAATCTGAAAGTGTATATGTATATGTGTTTTTTACGTAAAAGGAGATTAATATAATTTTAACTTAAATGCCCATTAATCCTCTCTAATGACCTGTTTAAGGCAGCTGGTGTTCGTTAAATACCCAAGGAAGGATCTCCATGCATATAAAAAGGACTACGATTAATAACTGAAAGGCACAAATGAGTAGGATAAAGTAAAAAAAAAACTCATATTCATTATATTAAATAACCTCAAAAAATAGAAATACATAAATAGGAGGGAGTATGAATACGAAAGACCCTTTTTGTCATAGAAATAGGGATCAAAATCAAGGTGTGAAGTTTAGCCAGAAATAAAATATTATTCAGCAAAATGTAAAGAAAAAAGCTTTTTGTCCCAAACATTATTATGATGAATAAAATTAAATTACTTTCCTTTTCGTATGTACAAATGGATATGAAAAGGAAACATAATAAAAACTAGACAATTTGTTAATATAAATGACTAGGAGAAATTTATTCAAATAACTATAGTTTGCATAGGAACCATATGTAGAAGAATATTTCCATAATAAAGAGGGAAAACGAAAATTAATTTACGTTTTTAAATTAAAATAAAAAAAAATTCCTAATCATGGTACTTGATCAGCTAAGGGCAAATAATTCATTTACTATAACAAATTATACAGAAATCAATTCTGCTGACACACATTCATGACCAGGCGTAGGCAGCCCATACCACCAGAAGCCGAAGACTTTTTGAAATGTTCGTAAATATCACGATCATTAATGAAACTTGTGAAAATGGGTCTTAAAAGCATTCAGTTGGGACTTGGATGTTAGCAAATTCGGTTGGTATCGCTTTGTTAGAGACAATACAAAAATAAAATGCATATGAAACAAAATCCAATTTATTGCAACAAAGTATATGGTTCGATAGAACAAAGAAATATAATCTCGAACTTTGTTGCCACCACACTATTATTTTCGTAAATATTTTTTATTAAACAATTTTACTAATTATTTTTTAGAGAAAAATTTTCAATACAAATATTTTTTATCAAAAATTTTTCAATAGAAAATTTTTCTAGAAAAAAATTTTTTATCCAAATTTTTTCTATAGAAAATTCTTTTAAAATTTTATTTTTCTATAGGAATTTTAACATAACTTCTTGGTTCAACTAAAAATTAATTTCTTTCAAGGAAATTTTTGTATCAAAAATTTTTCTATAGAAAATTTTTTTCTCAAAAAATTTTCTATAAAAATATTTTTCTATAGAAAAATTTTCTATACAAAATTTTAGTATCAACAATATTTCTATAGAAAATTTTTTTATCAAAAGTTTTCTATAGAAAATTAGTTTATCAAAAATTTGTCTATAGAAAATTTGTTTATCAAAAATTTGTCTATAGAACATTTTGTTATCAAAAATTTTTTATAGAAAATTTTTGTATCAAAAATTTTTCTATAGAAAATTTTTGTATCAAAAATTTTTCTAAGAAAATTTTTTATCAAAAATTTTTCTAAGAAAATTTTTTATCAAAAATTTTTCTAAGAAAATTTTTTATCAAAAATTTTTCTAAGAAAATTTTTTATCAAAAATTTTTCTAAGAAAATTTTTTATCAAAAATTTTTCTAAGAAAATTTTTTATCAAAAATTTTTCTAAGAAAATTTTTTATCAAAATGTTTCTATAGAAAATTAAAAAAAAAATTACAAAAAATTTTAATATTTTCCTATAGAAAATTTTTATTCGCAATATTTTTCTATTGAATTTTTTTTGTCAAAAATTTTTCTATAACAATATTATTCTATAGAAAAATTTGTTATAGAAAATTTTTGTATCAAAAATTTTTCTATAGAAAATACTTTTATCAAAAGTTTTCTATAGAAAATTAGTTTATCGAAAATGTTTCTATAGGACATTTTGTTATTAAAAATTTTTCTATACAAAATTTTTGTATCAAAAATTTTTCTATAGAAAATTTGCTTATCAAAAATTTTTTATAGAACATTTTGTTATTAAAAATTTTTCTATCGAAAATGTTTTTATCAAAAATTTTTCTATACAAAATTTTTGTATCAAAAATTTTTCTATGGGAAATGTTTTTATTAAAAATTTCTCTATATTTTATTTAAAATTTTTCTATAGAAAATTTTTATATTAAAAATTTTTCTATAAAAAATTTTGTTATCAAAAATTTTTTTAAAAATTTTCCTATAGAAAATTTTTTTTATCAAAAATTTTTCTATAAAAATATTTTTATATAGAAAAATTTTCTGTAGAAAATTTTTTTTTCAAAAATTTTTCTATAGAAAATAATTTTATCAAAAACTTTTCTGTAAAAAATGTTTGTTTCAAAAATGTCTATAGAAAATTTTGTTATCAACATTTTTTTAAAGAAATCATTGTTATCAAAAATTTTTCTACAGAAAATTTTTGCATCAACAATTTTTCTAAAGAAAATTTTTTCATCAAAAATTTTTCTATACAATATTTTTGTATCAAAAATTTTTCTATAGAAAAAATTGTTAGACTTTAAAATTTTTCTATACAAATTGCATCAAAAATTTTTTTATAGAAAATTTTTGTATTAAAATTTTATCTATAGAAAATTTTTGTATCAAATATTTTTCTATAGAAAATATTTTTATTAGAAATGTTTCTATAGAAAATTTTTTTATCAACAATTTTTCTATAGGAGATTTTTTAGCAAAAATTTTTCTATAGAAAGTTTTGGTATCGAAAATTTTGTTATCAATAATTTTTCTATAAAAAAATTTTGTTATCAAAAATTTTGTTATAGAAAATTTTATTATTAAATTTTTCTAAAGAAAATTTTGTTGTCAAAAATTTTTATATAGAAAACTTTTGTATCAAAAAGTTTTCTATAGAAAATTTTTGTATTAAAAATTTTTCTATAGAAAATATTTTATTAAAATTTTTTCTATAGAAAATTTTTTAATCAAAAATTTTTCTATAGAAAATAATTTTATCAAAAACTTTTCTGTAGAAAATGTTTGTTTCAAAAATGTTTCTTTAGAAAATTTTGTTATCAACATTTTTTTAAAAAAATCATTGTTATCAAAAATTTTTCTATAGAAAATTTTTGTATCAACAATTTTTTCTAAAGAAAATTTTTTCATCAAAAATTTTTCTATACAATATTTTTGTATCAAAATTTTTTGTATAGAAAAAATTTTTATTAACAATTTTTCTATAGAAAGACTTTAAAATTTTTTTATAGAAATTTTTGCATCAAAAATTTTCTATAGAAAATTTTTGTATTAAAAATTTTTCTATAGAAAATTTTTGTATCAAATATTTTTCTATAGAAAATATTTTTATTAAAAATGTTTTTATAGAAAATTTTTTTATCAACAATTTTTCTATAGGAAATTTTTTATCAAACATTTTTCTATAGAAAGTTTTGGTATCGAAAATTTTTCTATAGAAAATTTTGTTATCAATAATTTTTCTATAGGAAATTTTTTATCAAAAATTTTGTTATAGAAAATTTTATTATTAAATTTTTCTATAGAAAATTTTGTTGTCAAAAATTTTTATATAGAAAACTTTTGTATCAAAAATTTTTCTACAGAAAATTTTTGTATTAAAAATTTTTCTATAGAAAATATTTTATTAAAATTTTTTCTATAGAAAATTTTTTAATCAAAAATTTTTCTATAGAAAATTATTTTTCGATAAAAAATTATTCTAAAGAAAAATTTTTGATGTTTTTGAGATATTTGTATTGAAAATTTATATAGAAAAATTTTTCTAACAAATTTTCTATTGAAAATATTTTGATAAAAAAATCTTCTACAGGAAAATTTTTGTTAAAATGAAGTAGAAATTTTTTTTTAAATCAGAACGTCAGATTGAAAACATTTCTATTTTAGTTAAAATTATAAAAAACGGCAACCCTGCAGACGATTTTTTTGTTCCGATCTCTTTGTGCCGACATCTATTCAAACAAATTTGATTATTCGCTATAAAACGCACTTGACGAACGAGAACACACAGGTTTTTAATTTTTCTCTACTGCTACCAGCCTAATCGCAAATTTGCATTCATTTGTGCGTTTCGCTGTACAAGATCGGTGTAGTCTAGTTCTAGATCAGAGTAGTCCAACCATAGATCGTGCTGCCCCACTTGTAGTAGGAAAATGCATTTTAATATCTACGTCATATTAAGAAACGGAACTTTCATAAATATTTGAATTTCAAACCGTCAAATCATTTTCGTCCCCACTCTTTATATGACGCACGCATTTCTTCGTAAAAATATAACGAGGAAAAATAGACAGCAATTCATTTGTTTAGGGCCTTGTTTAAACTTTAGAATTACATTCATAAAAAATTGTTATAAACATAAAAAAAAATGAATATGTGAACCCAAACTGACACATTGTAAATGTCAGTTTAGATTTGAAAAAAAAAAAAATGTTGAACTACAAAAATATATAGAAAAACATGATAGGAAACTCATATAATAAATAGTTCGTATGTAAATTTATATGTCGAAAAAAATTAAGTTTTAGTTTTGAAAAGATAATGTGGGTCACCTCACTTTTTCATGTGTAAAACAGGTGACTTTTTGAAATGAATTCATGGTAGATAGGAATTTTTCTATCGTTAGTTTTTTAGTGTTTCATTCAAATTTACTCATTTGTTAAATGTGACATATTAAAAGGATGCTTTTACAGTCTTTTGACAAATTGGGTTTCTAGGTTCAGTTTTAACATTCATGAAAATGAATAGAGTGATTTGTTACAAGCTTTCTTAATTTTTTTAGATTTCATTAAAAAAAAAAGAAAATTGAAAAATTATGAAGAAATGAAAAATTGACTTTAAACTGAAAAAATCTAATATTTTCAATATCAAACAGCAACAGCTATTGCTAAGCTAGAACTGAACTAGAACTGAACTAGAACTGAACTAGAACTGAACTAGAACTGAACTAGAACTGAACTAGAACTGAACTAGAACTGAACTAGAACTGAACTAGAACTGAACTAGAACTGAACTAGAACTGAACTAGAACTGAACTAGAACTGAACTAGAACTGAACTAGAACTGAACTAGAACTGAACTAAAACTGAACTAGAACTGAACTAGAACTGAACTAGAACTGAACTAGAACTGAACTAGAACTGAACTAGAACTGAACTAGAACTGAACTAGAACTGAACTAGAACTGAACTAGAACTGAACTAGAACTGAACTTGAACTGAACTAGAACTGAACTAGAACTGAACTAGAACTGAACTAGAACTGAACTAGAACTGAACTAGAACTGAACTAGAACTGAACTAGAACTGAACTAGAACTGAACTAGAACTGAACTAGAACTGAACTAGAACTGAACTAGAACTGAACTAGAACTGAACTAGAACTGAACTAGAACTGAACTAGAACTGAACTAGAACTGAACTAGAACTGAACTAGAACTGAACTAGAACTGAACTAGAACTGAACTAGAACTGAACTAGAACTGAACTAGAACTGAACTAGAACTGAACTAGAACTGAACTAGAACTGAACTAGAACTGAACTAGAACTGAACTAGAACTGAACTAGAACTGAACTAGAACTGAACTAGAACTGAACTAGAACTGAACTAGAACTGAACTAGAACTGAACTAGAACTGAACTAGAACTGAACTAGAACTGAACTAGAACTGAACTAGAACTGAACTAGAACTGAACTAGAACTGAACTAGAACTGAACTAGAACTGAACTAGAACTGAACTAGAACTGAACTAGAACTGAACTAGAACTGAACTAGAACTGAACTAGAACTGAACTAGAACTGAACTAGAACTGAACTAGAACTGAACTAGAACTGAACTAGAACTGAACTAGAACTGAACTAGAACTGAACTAGAACTGAACTAGAACTGAACTAGAACTGAACTAGAACTGAACTAGAACTGAACTAGAACTGAACTAGAACTGAACTAGAACTGAACTAGAACTGAACTAGAACTGAACTAGAACTGAACTAGAACTGAACTAGAACTGAACTAGAACTGAACTAGAACTGAACTAGAACTGAACTAGAACTGAACTAGAACTGAACTAGAACTGAACTAGAACTGAACTAGAACTGAACTAGAACTGAACTAGAACTGAACTAGAACTGAACTAGAACTGAACTAGAACTGAACTAGAACTGAACTAGAACTGAACTAGAACTGAACTAGAACTGAACTAGAACTGAACTAGAACTGAACTAGAACTGAACTAGAACTGAACTAGAACTGAACTAGAACTGAACTAGAACTGAACTAGAACTGAACTAGAACTGAACTAGAACTGAACTAGAACTGAACTAGAACTGAACTAGAACTGAACTAGAACTGAACTAGAACTGAACTAGAACTGAACTAGAACTGAACTAGAACTGAACTAGAACTGAACTAGAACTGAACTAGAACTGAACTAGAACTGAACTAGAACTGAACTAGAACTGAACTAGAACTGAACTAGAACTGAACTAGAACTGAACTAGAACTGAACTAGAACTGAACTAGAACTGAACTAGAACTGAACTAGAACTGAACTAGAACTGAACTAGAACTGAACTAGAACTGAACTAGAACTGAACTAGAACTGAACTAGAACTGAACTAGAACTGAACTAGAACTGAACTAGAACTGAACTAGAACTGAACTAGAACTGAACTAGAACTGAACTAGAACTGAACTAGAACTGAACTAGAACTGAACTAGAACTGAACTAGAACTGAACTAGAACTGAACTAGAACTGAACTAGAACTGAACTAGAACTGAACTAGAACTGAACTAGAACTGAACTAGAACTGAACTAGAACTGAACTAGAACTGAACTAGAACTGAACTAGAACTGAACTAGAACTGAACTAGAACTGAACTAGAACTGAACTAGAACTGAACTAGAACTGAACTAGAACTGAACTAGAACTGAACTAGAACTGAACTAGAACTGAACTAGAACTGAACTAGAACTGAACTAGAACTGAACTAGAACTGAACTAGAACTGAACTAGAACTGAACTAGAACTGAACTAGAACTGAACTAGAACTGAACTAGAACTGAACTAGAACTGAACTAGAACTGAACTAGAACTGAACTAGAACTGAACTAGAACTGAACTAGAACTGAACTAGAACTGAACTAGAACTGAACTAGAACTGAACTAGAACTGAACTAGAACTGAACTAGAACTGAACTAGAACTGAACTAGAACTGAACTAGAACTAAACTAGAACTGAACTAGAACTGAACTAGAACTGAATCAGAACTGAACTTGAATGGATCTTATATTTGTCATCAGCGTGCTTAAGAAGCTTAAAAAAAATTTTTATTTTTGTATAAAAAAATTCCAAAACTTTTATTTTAAAATTAAAAATTGTTCTGATATTTTGACATATTTTTTGTCTTCCTAAAATAAGAAAATAATTTAAATTTTTGTTAAGCATTAAAACACCCTTATTTGGCAGTGCAATGAATTTGGAAGCAAAGTTTACTGTTTTCCCCCTTCTCTTCATACATATAGTATATCCTGATTAGAAGTCTCCCCAGTTTTTGGCTGCCTCCACCCAATCTCTAGCACTTTATCAACATAAGAGAAATATTTTTTGATTTCTACTAATGATGTGCCACAAATATCCTTATACATATTTGTTAAGCTTTTCTGCCACCACAACAACAACAAATAACATTTTTAAAGATTGTTAAAGCTTTAGTACCTCTATGAGATAAAGACGGTTACTACCCTTATTTATGTTTCCCATACAGTAACAGTAATTAAGCTGGTATATGTATTTGTGTTAAAATGAAAGTTGGCTTAAAGGTATTTGTGTTCATAGGGTAGATCAAAAATATATATGTTTTTAAAAATTGATAGAGAATAACTTTTGAGAATAAAATAAAATACAAGAAAACAAATATATAGTTAAAAATGTTACAATATTTTACCTATATATTTGTTTTCTTTTGGCATTTTGCCACTGAACTGTTTGGTGTTTTATGAACCTCCCTAATACTTACATATACATACATTATTTTCGATAATCATTGCAACACCCAGCATTACTCCATGCAAAATTTGGCAATTTTTATCTAAATTTTTGAAGGGGGTTGCTTTTTAAGGAACATTTATAAGGGCAGACAGTTTTCACTACAGAGAATATTAGAAATTGGAAGCTAAACATAATGATTAGTTACCACACTTGAGGCTTAAGCTGGGAGGGTTCTATACGTTTTACTGGAAATCTATTTTTGGAAGGGGAGAGAAAAATTGTCTTAAAGTAGGCAAAAATATAATAAAGACTAACAAATCTTTTTTAATTTGAAAACTTATTTTATTATAAACGTTTCAGAATACAATAATAAATATGCTACACGGTTTAGTTAAAAGAATTTCTGTCTTTTTGAAGTTCAATGACTGCGAAAATATTGGTTTTGGTAAATGCTAAAAATTTTGTATAAATTTCACAGACGAATACCATTTTCTGTTAAAACTTTTAAAAGAAAATTTAATTAAATAATTTATATTTCAAATTTCTTCAGAAAGGGGTTATTTTTTTACTTAATATGTAATTTTTTTAAAAACACTAACACGATTATATCGGTCCAACTCTCAAATCGCAAAATTTAACAATTTAAAATCTAAGCTTTAGAGAAAATTTTGCAATAAAATTGTAAAAATAAGTAAGAAAATACTATAGTCGGTAAAGGCCGACTGAATGATACTATTAATTTAAGACTGAAATTAATCATTCGGTCGTTCGGTATTAGTTAGTTAGCATGTCAACTGCTAAGCTAACATATTAAATTCCGTTGGGTTCGAGTCCCAGTCAAATCAACATGAATTTCTGTAATTTCTATAAAAATTATTATTCTCCATCGCACAGTGGTTTGAAACAAAAAAATTGGTAAAAAATCTGTATGAGAGAATTGTTAAGCTTTCTAACATTTGGATTTATGGTTGAATGTCTTTAGACAAGGTGAGTTTTTGGGCGTCAAAGTAGACCACCTCAGAAATAAAAAAAGATTTTGGACCGTGTAGCTCAATCAATTATTATTCAATATGGTTGATTTTTTACATTTCGGAATGAGTATAACTGTTTTGGGTTTTAAGCACGGGTCTCCGCAAAGAGAACAAAACAAGAAAATAGTCGGCAGAGTTGCCGTTTTTTTATACTTTTAACTAAAATAGTTTATTTTTTTCAATGTGTAGTTTTAAAGTTTTAAAAAGAAAAAGTTTTCCACTCCAATTTTTTTTTAAATATTTTTTCTATAAAAAATTTTTGTATCAAAATTTTTTCTAAATTTTATTTACCAAAAATTTTTCTATAGAAAATTTTTTTTATCAAAAATTTTTCTACAGATAATTATTTAGTCACAAATTTTTCTATAGAAAATTATTTTATCAAAAATATTTCTATATATATATATATATTTCTATATTTCTATATAAATATTTCAACAAAAAGTTTTCTATAGAAAATTTTTTCATCAAAAAGTTTTCTATAGAAATTTTTTTTATCAAAAATTTTTCTATAGAAAATTTTTTTATCAAAAATTTTTCTGTAGAAATTTGTTTATCAAAAATTTTTCTATAGAAAATTTTTTTATCAAAAATTTTTCTATAGAAAATTTTTTTATCAAAAATTTTTCTATAGAAAATTTTTTTATCAAAAATTTTTCTATAAAAAATTTGTATATCAACAATTTTTCTATAGAAAATTTTTTCATCAAAAAGTTTTCTATAGAAAATTTTTCTATTAAAAATTTTTCTATTGAAATTTTTTTATCAAAAATTTTTGTATAGAAAATTTTTTTATTAAAAATTTTTGTACAGAAAATTTTTTTATTAAAAATTGTTCTATAGAAATTTTTTTTATCAAAAATTTTTGTATAGAAAATTTTTTTATCAAAAATTTTTCTATAGAAAATTTGTTTATCAAAAATTTTTCTATAGAAAATTTGTTTATCAAAAATTTTTCTATAGAAAATTTTTTCATCAAAAAGTTTTCTATAGAAAATTTTTCTATTAAAAATTTTTCTATTGAAATTTTTTTTATCAAAAATTTTTGTATAGAAATTTTTTTTATTAAAAATGGTTCTATAGAAATTTTTTTTATCAAAAATTTTTGTATAGAAAATTTTTTATTAAAAATTTTTGTATAGAAAATTTTTTATCAAAAATTTTTCTATAGAAAAATTTTTCATCAAAAAGTTTTCTATAGAAAACTTTTCTATCAAAAATTTTTTTTATCAAAAATTTTTCTATATTTTGATATAAATATATTTTTTTCATATATATATATATATATATATATGTTTTTTTGATATATAAATATTTTTATCGAAAAATTTTCTATAAAATATAATTTTAATCGAAACAATTTTCCAAAGACAAATATTTTATTAACATTTTTTTTTATAAAAAAATTTGTGGGTCGAAAATATCTAAAAAAATATAAAAGTCCAAAAATGTTAAATATTAGAATTTATTTTTGTTATGAAAAATATTCCCAATATTTACAAAAATATTCCCAATGTTTACAAAAATAATAGTGTCGTGGCAACAATGTTTGAGATTATATTTCTTTCGCCTCTCGAACTATAAATTGGATTTTGATTTGTTTCTTGCCTATTTTGTTTTTTCTTTAAAAAAGCGGCACCAACCAACTCTTTTAACATCCAAATTCCAACTGAATGATTTTAATACTCATTTTTCATGAGTTTTGTTAATGATCGTGGTAGTTACGAAAATTAGAAAAAATCATCGGCTACTGGTGGTATAGAGCCTATACTACCAGTAGCCTATACTATAGGCTGCCTACTTCTGGTTTTAAGTTACTTATTTTATTTCAAAAATAAAAAAAATATTCTATGAGACTTTTTTTAGTTTTTCGCCCATTGTGCATTCGATATCAAAGTCACAATTTTCTAAAAATACTGACATATAGACAACAGTTCAGGAAATAAGAAAAGGGAAAGCCGTTTTTAAATATCTTGAATCGTTTAATATTGAGAAATTTGCAAATATTTTTGGCTAATCGAAAAAATCGCATTTTTTTCTCAAAAAGGTGGTATCAATTTATTACTTTTTATGATAAAGTTTTTTATTAAAAGTTGATATTTTATTATATATTCGTAGAGAATGGGTCTTTAGGATGATTTTAGACTAAAATTTATGTCAATGTAACATTCCCTTTACATGCAGTATGAAACGAAATTTGTCTAATTTTTAAGAGAAATTTTGTGTTTTAGAACATATAACTAAAAAGTCAAGTAGATTTTGCATTTTACTGAAATGCAGTTATAAAGTCCCATTTTTTCTCTTTAGATTTAAAAAAGAAAATGTAGCGAGAATTCATTAAAGAAGCCAGAAAAACGAATTTTCTAGAAAATGCCAAATTTTTGAAATTTTTAAATTTGTTTTACATAAACAAAAAAATAAACTTTATAAGTGGAAAAATTTTGTTATGAACCTTGTACAGTTTTTCAGAAAGTCAAATTTCAAGTCAAATTTTGTAAAAAATACTTTTTTTTTTAGTTTTTTTGTAGTGTAAAAACGAACTTAAACACTTGTAGGAAAAATCTGCAAAATCATTGCGATAATTAAGCCTACGGTTTAACAGTTCTTTAATTATTTCCCTAAATTTTTGTTCTACCCACTGTCGATGTAAAAGAAATAAAATTGGCTGTAAAACAAAAAGCTTAAATAATGCATCAAGCTAACAACAGATGGCGCAACTTAAGTATTATAAACAAAAAAGGAGTGCAGTGTTGAATAATAAAAAGCTTTATATTTCATATTCATCACCTCTAACCTCTCTACTATCCCCTTTTCACAGAACCCAATTTGAATAAACAATTATATAGGCGGTATCTGCCTGAGTGTTGCTTCTCTCATTGAAATGTAATTAATTTTGAATCTGAATGGGACCTAAATCCCAATTGCTTAAGTTTAGATGGCACTCAAATAAATGAACTGACATGTTACATATGTGTTACATATGTATATAAAACCCTTAAACCCATATATGGTGTAGGGTATAAAAAACACTTTCAAAGACTGTCAGTATAATAGATTACAGGCGTTAAAAAACATGACATTACCATGGCAATTGCCAGTGTTTTGATAGAGGTCTCACATGAGATTTATGAGCTTAGCGGCCAACATTCGACTGGCTAAAGCTAACATTCACACAATCAAAGACTGCTGGCGTTTTCAACTGTTTTAAACTATTTGTCTTTGAATTGTAGTTTTAAGACTTTTTGGCAAATGTCAAGCATTTGATAATGCATTTGGTGGATTTGGATTACTTAGAGAAGTTTATAGTATTTAAAATCAAACAAAAAATTCAGTGCTAAGAAAAATTATAAAAAAAATTTTGCAATTTTTGTTACCAAGAATTTCAAATATTGAAATTAAAAAAAAATTCTTTAAAGCAATTAAAATTTTCTCTACTACTTTAAAAAATATTTGTTCAAATTTGTCTAAATGTTCATTAACTAATCAACAGCAAATACCATAGCCAATTCTCCCTGACATTCAAAATGTTAGTATTGGCTGGTTTCTTGAATTTTAGAGGCTTAAGTCATTATCTCTATTTGTCAGGTTTTTTCATAAAAAGCTTTCCCGCATTTTGTTAAAACTAAAAGAAAACTTGTAACGAGTATTTAAATCCGTCTGTCTGTCTGTATGTCATTTAGTTACATTGAGTTATGAATAGCGTTCAGTGTGAGCATGTCTCCTCTAAGATTAATAGTCAAATGACATGCAAACAACTTGGATTTGTTACTTTTCTAACACTCACATGAAATAACATAAACAAGGCTCTAAGGACAGTGGAACTAATTGAAAAAAAGTATGAATTAGTAATGGAAGCCTCACTATTCCCTGAAGATTAACTAAAACTGTATAACTCAGCTCCTTTGACCACTGTCCCCTGATACCAGTTTAATTCATTCTACTTGGCTTCAGCCAAGATTTCTCCTCTTTTACTACATTGATTAATAAATTTGCCAACAACTTTTAATTAATTTAAAAAAGATTACGCAGATGTCAAATATCCAAACAAATCGGCCAGTCAAGCCAATCCAAAAGAATGAACATCTTAAACTGCTAATGACAACCTGAATTTAAAATTTCCGAAGGAGAAAATCTCTAAAAAAAACTGGTTGTTTTTATGCGACATTTAAATAAGACATGAATTGTGGTGCAATTAATCTGAAGATTAAAATTTTTCACTTCAATTCCAATAAATACATACTATAAGTATATTAAAAAATTTACTACTTGACTTTAAAATTTTAAAAGATTGAGGAAGAAAGAAAAAGACTTGAAATTATATATGAGAGTCCATAAACCTGTACAAAAAGGCAAAGAAATTGACAGGTTTAGCTTCTTTTCAGATCTAAATTAGTTTTAGTCGACTTCTACATCAGATCAAGTTCAGTTTAACATCAGATCAAGTTCAGTTCTAGTTCAGTTCTAGTTCAGTTCTAGTTCAGTTCTAGTTCAGTTCTAGTTCAGTTCTAGTTCAGTTCTAGTTCAGTTCTAGTTCAGTTCTAGTTCAGTTCTAGTTCAGTTCTAGTTCAGTTCTAGTTCAGTTCTAGTTCAGTTCTAGTTCAGTTCTAGTTCAGTTCTAGTTCAGTTCTAGTTCAGTTCTAGTTCAGTTCTAGTTCAGTTCTAGTTCAGTTCTAGTTCAGTTCTAGTTCAGTTCTAGTTCAGTTCTAGTTCAGTTCTAGTTCAGTTCTAGTTCAGTTCTAGTTCAGTTCTAGTTCAGTTCTAGTTCAGTTCTAGTTCAGTTCTAGTTCAGTTCTAGTTCAGTTCTAGTTCAGTTCTAGTTCAGTTCTAGTTCAGTTCTAGTTCAGTTCTAGTTCAGTTCTAGTTCAGTTCTAGTTCAGTTCTAGTTCAGTTCTAGTTCAGTTCTAGTTCAGTTCTAGTTCAGTTCTAGTTCAGTTCTAGTTCAGTTCTAGTTCAGTTCTAGTTCAGTTCTAGTTCAGTTCTAGTTCAGTTCTAGTTCAGTTCTAGTTCAGTTCTAGTTCAGTTCTAGTTCAGTTCTAGTTCAGTTCTAGTTCAGTTCTAGTTCAGTTCTAGTTCAGTTCTAGTTCAGTTCTAGTTCAGTTCTAGTTCAGTTCTAGTTCAGTTCTAGTTCAGTTCTAGTTCAGTTCTAGTTCAGTTCTAGTTCAGTTCTAGTTCAGTTCTAGTTCAGTTCTAGTTCAGTTCTAGTTCAGTTCTAGTTCAGTTCTAGTTCAGTTCTAGTTCAGTTCTAGTTCAGTTCTAGTTCAGTTCTAGTTCAGTTCTAGTTCAGTTCTAGTTCAGTTCTAGTTCAGTTCTAGTTCAGTTCTAGTTCAGTTCTAGTTCAGTTCTAGTTCAGTTCTAGTTCAGTTCTAGTTCAGTTCTAGTTCAGTTCTAGTTCAGTTCTAGTTCAGTTCTAGTTCAGTTCTAGTTCAGTTCTAGTTCAGTTCTAGTTCAGTTCTAGTTCAGTTCTAGTTCAGTTCTAGTTCAGTTCTAGTTCAGTTCTAGTTCAGTTCTAGTTCAGTTCTAGTTCAGTTCTAGTTCAGTTCTAGTTCAGTTCTAGTTCAGTTCTAGTTCAGTTCTAGTTCAGTTCTAGTTCAGTTCTAGTTCAGTTCTAGTTCAGTTCTAGTTCAGTTCTAGTTCAGTTCTAGTTCAGTTCTAGTTCAGTTCTTGTTCAGTTCTAGTTCAGTTCTAGTTCAGTTCTAGTTCAGTTCTTGTTCAGTTCTAGTTCAGTTCTAGTTCAGTTCTAGTTCAGTTCTAGTTCAGTTCTAGTTCAGTTCTTGTTCAGTTCTAGTTCAGTCAGTGAACAGTTCACTGAATAGTTTTTTATTTTAAAGTTTAATTTGATTCTTATTCCTCCCAACTGAATGATGAAGACTATGTCTCTTGCTGGTTTTGAACCCACAATCCCCTCACCAACAGTCTTACAACTCTTCTAAAACACTGGTCTACTCTTGTGATAGATTACATTAAAGTTTTTATTAAAACGTGTCTGTTTATCGAATATTTAAAAAATTGGAGTTTATATAAAAATATAAAATATTTTTTCTTTAAACCAGTGATGGGCACTAGCACTTGTGAAAATTTTAGCTTTTATCCAGTGATTTTCAAAGTGTAGTATTGATTTTTGGTAAGAATATTTAAAAAAAAAACTTGAGCTTAAAAGGTTTTTATGCTCTTAACAGTTTTTGTGGTTGGCATATCTATATTTTATATTTTTATATAACTTGTAATACCAAATAAATTGTTTGCCCCTGACTGGTTTTAACAAATAGAAATAGACATTAAACACAAGTATCATTGTGTTGGCTAACATAAAAGGGTGATGAATGGAAACAGTTAAAATAACAAATAATAACCGTAAAAAACGGTAGCTGGATTACAAAAAAAAAAACGAAACTTTTTTTCTGCTTTCATCTGTATAAGAGAGATAATAAAAATTTTATATATCTCTGGATACTTTAACTGTCTAGATGATGATATGATGGCGCAGCCATACAAAAAAAGGTTAATGACATTATTGATTAAGCCATTTAAAATAAGGGAAGATAAAATTATTTAAATTGAAAATGAAAAATTATTTGTAGAATTTTAAATAAAAATAGAAAGAAATTACTTAAAATGACAGTTTATTCAAAAAAGTTTGAAATAAAAAAATTTCATTATAATTTTCTGCAAAAAAAAGCTCTACAAAATAAATGATAAAATATTTTTGTGTTTTATATAAGAACCAGAAACTGGTACATTTTAATGTTGGGAATGATGATGGTGATGTTGCTGCAACATCAAATATTGAAAATTAATAAAATCATGATTTACGATGTGTCAATTTCAGCTGGTGCTGGTGCCTTTTTGGCCTGTTTGAGCTGAAATGATGTTCACTAACTTTTCCGGTTTTTATTTATACTCGCTTTTTTATATATTTGGGGGCTACCGACTATTGTCTGTTAAGCTGCCTGCTGTGTTCTTTGTGGGGTTTGAAGGTTTGATGGCCAGCAAAAAAAAAATGGGGAAAAAATCAACTTACAAATTTTACATGCTTTAAAAGTTGTGTGGTCCACCACAATTTGTTTAACATTTTTTTTCCCTGTTGGCAATTTTTATACTTAAATCAACAAACGCAAAAAAAAACTTGTAATGGTAAAACTGTCAGAACCTTTATGTGTCTACAAATTTGACATGGACATAGATTTAACAATTTTCAGGGAATATAGAAAATAATATCTACTAGAATAGGGTTAATTTTTTTGTGGTTGAAACTGTGTATGAAAATTTTGTAGAGAAAAATTTACTAAAAAAAAAGAAAAATTTGAAACTATTTTTTAATTAAAAAAAAAACAATTAATATTTTTGAAAATTTAAAAAATCTATGGAAACTTTGTTTTTTGTGGACAGAAAACTAAAATCAAATTTTTTGTCATTTCAAAGAAAATTATGTAGTATACTTTTAGGAGGCTCAAAATAAATTATATAAAATTCTATTCTCAAATTCATAAACTATTTATAAGATGAATAAAATTTAAACTTGCCCTACTTAGAGTAGCTTAACCGAGGTCAAATTTATAAATATTGATTTTTTTTTTGTATAAAAATATGTATTTTCTAAATCTTACCATTGGGTCTTATATCTGTGGCTTGGTGTTAAAAGGGCCAATGTCAAAAAAAGTAGTTTTGAGAAAATTTGATTTAAAGTTTTTATTTTCCATATATCTTCGTAGTAACATTGCCCAGAAAAACATTATAAATCTGTTCGGGTTAAGTTAGATATTAGCTTTTAAAGCCAAATAAAAGACGGTGTATAAGGGAATCTTATGCAATGATTAACTCAAAACAGCAAAACATTGACATTGGCCCTTTTAGCACCAAGCCACAGTTATATGAACCTAGGTCATATGTGGACCGATTTTCTCAAAATTTTATTATCATAAGATTTAGGAGCATTTTTGTTAATGTCGTTTTCATTAAAGTGACTTTTGTCAATAAATAGTGTATTGAAGCTATGGTCAAATATTGACCGCCTCTAACAAAATTTGGTACAGAGATTTTTATCTTAGGCACTATTTGGAAGTTTGTGGTCCCTATGGGAAGTACCTGAAATAATGGAACTATTTTTAACAATTTCAATAGCAATGTCCCACTGATCCTAAAACATATTCAGCAAATTTCATAAGAATATAAGCAAATTCGTGGTTGTGAGCAGAGGTCGGCACAAGGAGAATAGAACAAACACATCGTCGGCAGAGTTGCCGTTTTTTATTCTTTTAACTAAAATAGGTATTTTTTCAATGTGTAGTTTTAATGTTTTAAAAAGCAAAAGTTTTGTACTCCATTTATTTGAACAATTTTTATCAAAGTTTTTAGAAAACAGTTTTCTTTATCAAAAAATTTATATAGAAAATTTTTTTATCAAAAATTTTTCCATACAAAATTTCTTATCAAAAATTTTACTTTTCAAAATTTTTTATCAGAAAATTTTCTTTAGAAAATTTTTTATCACAAATTTTTCTATAGAAAACTTTTTTATCAAAAAATTTTTTTATAGAAAATTTTTTATCAGAAATTTTTTTACAGAAAACTTTTTTATCAAAAATTTTTCCATAGAAAATTTTTTATCAAAAATTTTTCTTTAGAAAATTTTTAATCAGAAATTTTTCTACAGAAATTTTTTATCAAAAATATTTCTATAGAAAACTTTTTTATCAAAAAATTTTCTATATAAAACTTTTTTATCAAAAATTTTTCTATAGAAAACTTTTTTATCACAAATTTTTCTATAGAAACTTTTTTATCAAAAAATTTTTGATAAAAAACTTTTCTATAGAAAAATTTTTTATCAAATCTTTTTTAGAAAACTTTTTTATCAAAAATTTTTATATAGAAAACTTTTTTATCAAAAATTTTTGTATAGAAAACTTTTTTATCAAAAATTTTTCTATAGAAAACTTTTTTATCAAAAATTTTTCTATAGAAAACTTTTTTATCACAAATTTTTCTATAGAAACTTTTTTATCAAAAAATTTTTGATAAAAAACTTTTCTATAGAAAAATTTTTTATCAAAACTTTTTTATCAAAAAATTTTTGATAAAAAACTTTTCTATAGAAAAATTTTTGATAAAAAAGTTTTCTATAGAAAAATTTTTGATAAAAAAGTTTTCTATAGAAAAATTGTTGAAAATTTCTAAAGAAAAATTTTTGATAAAAAATTTTCCATGGAAAAATTTTTGATAAAAAAATTTTTCATAAAAAAAATTTGTGATAAAAAAATTTTATATATAAAATTTTTGATAAACTTTTTTAGTTTATCAAAAATTTTATATATAAAATTTTTTTATCACAAATTTTTTTTATGAAAAATTTTTTTATCAAAAATTTTTCCATGGAAAATTTTTTATCAAAAATTTTTCTTTAGAAAATTTTTTATCAGAAATTTTTCTACAGAAAATTTCTTATCAGAAAGTTTTCTATAGAAAACTTTTTTATCAAAAATGTTTTTCTATAGAAAACTTTTTTATCAAAAACTTTTCTGTAGAAAACTTTTTTATCAAAAATGTTTTTCTATAGAAAACTTTTTTATCAAAAACTTTTCTATAGAAAACTTTTTTATCAAAAATTTTTCTTTAGAAAACTTTTTTATCAAAAATTTTTCTATAGAAAACTTTTTCATCAAAAATTTTTCTATAGAAACCTTTTTTTGTCAAAAATTTTTCTATAGAAAACTTTTTATCAAACATTTTTCTATAGAAAACTTTTATATCAAAAATTTTTCTATAGAAAACTTTTTTATCAAAAATTTTTCTATAGAAAACTTTTTTATCAAAAATTTTTCTATAGAAAACTTTTTTATCAAAAACTTTTCTATAGAAAACTTTTTTATCAAAAATTTTTCTATAGAAAACTTTTTTATCAAAAATTTTTCTATAGAAAACTTTTTTATCAAAAATTTTTCTATAGAAAACTTTTTTATCAAAAATTTTTCTATAGAAAACTTTTTTATCAAAAATTTCTGTATAGAACATTTTTTTTATCAACAATTTTTCAATAGAAAATTTTTTTTTTCAATATAAAAAATTATCAAAAATTTCAGCATAGAAAATTTGTTTATCAAAAAATTTTCAATGCAAAAATCAAAAATTTCTATATAGAAACATTTTTTATCAAAAATTTCTATATAGAAAAATTTTTTATCAAAAATTTTTCTATAGAAAAATTTTTTTATCCAAAGTTTTTCTATAGAAAATTTTTTTATCAAAAATTTTTCTATAGAAATTTTTTTTTATCGGTAATTTGTCTTAAAAAAAATATTTCTATGGAAAAGTTTTCTATAAAAAATAATTTCATTCAAAAAATTTTCCAAAGAAAAATATTATTAAAAGGTTTATCAAAATTTTGGGATACCAAACATTTAATAAAAAAATTTACTGTAGTGTATTGCACTAAGAGGCCAATTTATTACAATTATTCATTATTCTAATAAATAAAATATTGGTGGGGAAACCTTTCCTCGACGCGTTTCGATGGTTGGTTATGCCATCTCATCAGGAGGATTATCCCTAATTCTGGACAGAGCGAATAGCACACATTATATGTTATATTGAGGAACAGAATTAGGGATTTGTTTCTTGTGTATTTGCTAACACCCAAATTTTAACAGAATGTTTATAATACTCATTTTCACGAGTTTGATTAATGATCGTGATATTTACGAAAATTTAAAAACGTCTTCGGCTTCTGGTGGTACTGGCTGCCTACGCCTGGTTAGGAGTTACGTTAAACTATATTCCGAGAAGAAATTTCTTTGTTTGATACCTCAAAAATTTGGAAGATTTTGTTTAATTTTAATAGGCCTTGTGTCTGTGGCAAAAAAAAATATTTGGTGTCAAGTCTTATGGGAGTAACTTGACAATTGTGGCCCTTAATTAAGTTTTTTTTAAATAATAGGTTTCATATGACAAATTAAAAAAAATTGGGTATTTTCACGTTATTCTTAATAAAATCGATCTTGGTCCATAAATTTTCAAAATGTAAATTCAGTATTATTTGGAATATTCATAGTTTTCGGATCTTTAAGTAAAAATAGTTAATCTTTATCATTTTCGATTTTTATGATTTTTTAAAAAATTAAAATTTTTTCGATTTTGCAAAAAAATAATCATTTTTTAAATTTCAATGTGAATAACTGCAAAACCGTTAATCATACAAAAAACTTGTGCTAACACTTCTAAACGGCGATTTTGTTCTTAATCCATTGATGTATGTCTCAACTAAATTATGGCCCTTAATTAAGATTTTTTTAAATAATAGGCTTCATATGACAGATTTTTCCAAAATTGGGTATTTTCCTTTTTTATTAATAAAATCGATTTTATTCTATAAATTTTCAAAATATAAGTTTTGTGTTATGGGGAATATTGAAAGTTTTTGGATTGTTAAGTTATAATGGTAAATTTTTGTCATTTTGAATTTTTAGTGAATTTTTAAAAAGTTTAATTTTTTCGATTTTGCAAAAAAATAATAATTTTTGAAATTTCGATGTGAATAACTTAAAAGCCATTAATCACACAAAAAACTTGTGTTAACACGTCTTAAAAGCGATTTTGTTCTTAATCTATTGCTGAGTATTTGAACCAAATTGTGGCCCTTAACTAGGTCTTTTGTCAATAATAGATTTCATATGACAAAATTTTCAAAAATTGGGTATTTTTCCTTTATTCTTAATAAAATGAATTTTTATCAACGAATTTTCAAAGTATAAAGTTTGTTATATTTGGATGGTTCATAGTTTTCCGATAGTTGAGTAATAATGTTGAATTTTTGTCAGTTTTAACTTTTTATGAATTTTTGGAAAATTAAATTTTTTCGATTTTTTAAAACAAAAAAATAATTTTTGAAATTTCGATGTTAATAACTCCAAAGCCGTTGATCACACAAAAAACTTGTGCTAATTCTTCTAACAGGCGATTCTGTTCTTAATCTATTGATGTATGTTCCAATCAAATTGGATAAATAATTTTTATGATATTGTAAAAAAACTAGGACGACCTCTTCAAAAATTCATAATTTTAGAAAAAATTAAAAAAAAAGTTTTATGAAAAAATTTAAAATTTTGTTCGATTTTGCACTTTCGGCTGGCGTCTGTAACACATAAAATAATTGTTTGACATTAATGTAACTTAGGTTGTCGAAGTATCCCAAATATTTTGCTATTAAAAGTAACTCAAATATTTTGCTTTTAATTATATCAAACCTCCTCAAATTATGCAACACAATTTTTAACGAGATCTTATAAATTTCTTTTCAAATTTGTCGAATTTGCTCTATAAATATAAATAAATAGTTTAAAATATTCATATATTTAACAAAGTTATAAAACTTAGTTATCTCTCTGTAGTCTTCTCAAAAATCTACTTAAACTTTCAACTTAACTAAAATTTATAGCAAAAAAAAAAATTTTTTAAATGTTCAAATAAATCCTTGTTGTAAAGTCACACCAAAAAAACCAAGTTTATGACTTAATTTAAAACTCAAAAAAAAAAAAAAAAATGGCAAGAGAAAATAAGGAGTTTGCAGTATGTGATTATTACATTTTACAAGCCGAGTGCAAAAAAGGCAACAATGAATTATTATTATGGTTAATAAAACCACATACTGAACACTATCGCAATCATCTATTTGCACACACATATGAAGAAACCCGGTAGTTTGCAAGGTATGCAGAGACTCCGGAATTGAGGTGGTTATTCAGCTAGACTTAAACACTTTAGTTATTGTAGGTTTAAAATGCCAATATATAGTAACAATAAAGGTCTAGTTGCAATCCATAATTAACAAATCATATTGCATACTTTTAGGAGTCTCAAAATAATATACATATGTGACCCGGTCTATGAAAAGTTGGCTTATGACTCAAAAACAAAATTTCCAAAAATTAGCTAATTTTTCGAAATTTTGTTTTTGAGTCATAAGCCACCTTTTTTCCCTTTTCATAGACCGGGTCACATATATTTTTCTTAGTACAGGCTTGAATTGCAAGAAATGCATCCTAAAAGTATGCAAGACGACTGTTTTAAAATATCATTTAAATTTCGTTTCTACTCCAGGCTTTAGAATAAGGAAAAAGGGGGAGTATAGTCTTCTAGAACTACAGGTTCCTTATGTTTAACAAACATAATAATACTGCAGTATTTTCCTTTTTATTTCCTTGTCTACTTCCTAAATGAAGAAAACGGCTGCTTAAGCAAGTGCAGACATATCCGTATCCTTATCTATGAGCAAACAACAAACACATACATACATACATACATACATACATACATTCATACAAATGTACTTATGTAAATACTCTTGCTCTCTCTTTGGCTTCGTTTACACTCTTTTGTTATATTCTAGAAAATAACAAGTAAATATTAAAAAAAAAAATACTAAAAGTTGTTAAATAAATGCAATAAAATAGTAATGTTCTTAAATTTAGATGAAGAAATTATACAAAAGAAAAAACAAACAATTAACCCTTTTAATGCCATTTGTTACAAAAAACGCAAAAAATGGTTGTTTTATGGATACTAGATCCAGATAAAAATTAATTACTTTAATAGATTTTTAATGAAATTCGGTACACAAATTTCGTGATTTTGACATGAAAATTCAAAAATTCTTGTTTTGACTTTTGACTCTGGGAATGAAAAGGTTAATCTTTTTCAATATTAAAATAAAAAAATTTGATCAAAAAAGTTTTAATTAAAAAAATTTTCTATAAAAAATTTTTGATAAAAAATTTTTCTATAGAAAAATTTTTGATAAAAAAAATTTTCTACTAAAAAATTTTTGATAAAAAAAATTTCTATATAAAAATTATTGATAAAAAAATTTTCTATAGAAAAATTTTTGATAAAAAATTTTTTTATAGAAAATCTTGTCTTCAATAATTTTTCAATAGAAAAATTTTTATCGAAAATTTTTCTGTTAAAAATTTTTTATCAACAATTTTTTGACAAAAAAAGTTTCTATAAGAAAATTTTCGATAAAAAATTTTTTATAGAAAAATTTTTGATAAATAAATTTTCTGTAGAAAAATTAAAAAAAAAAAATTCTATAGAAAAAAAAATTCGATAGAAAAATTTCTAATAAAAAAATTTTTTATAGAAAACTGTTTCATAAAAAATTTTCTATAGAAAAAAAAAATTTTTTTTCTATAGAAAAAAAAAAATTTAAATAAAAAAATTTTCTATAAAAAAATTTTGATAAAAAATTTTCTATAGAAAAGTTTAAAAAAAAAACTCTCTGTAAAAAATTTTTTATAGAAAATTTTTTGATAAAAAACTTTTTTATAACATAAATTTTCTATAGAAAAATTTTTGACAGAAAAATTTGATAAAAAAATTTTTGATAAAAAATTTTTATAGAAAAATTATTGATGACAAGATTTTCTATAGAAAAATTTTGGATAAAAAAATTTCTATAAGAAAATTTTTGATAAAAATGTGTTTATAGAAAAATTTCTAATAAGGAAAATTTGTTATAGAAAAATTTTTGATAAAAAAATTTTCTGTAGAAAAATTTTTGATAAATAAATTTTCTGTAGAAAAATTTGTGATAAAAAAAAATTCTATAAAAAACATTTGATAAAAAAAAAAATCGATAGAAAAATTTTTGACAAAAATAATTTTCTATTGAAAAATGTTTGATAAAAAATTTTCTGTAGAAAAATGTTTGATAAAAAAAATTTTATAAAAAAATGTTGTATAGAAAAGTGTTTGATAAAAAAAAATTCTATAGAAAAATTTTAAATAAAAAGATTTTTGATAAAAAATTTTCTATAGAAAAAAACTTCCTGAAAAAATTTTTATAGAAAATTTTTTGATAGAAAAATTTTTGATAAAAAATTTTAATAGGAAAATTATTGATGACAAGATTTTCTATAGAAAAATTTTTCATAAAAAAAAAAAATCTATTGATAAATTTTTTATCAAATTTTTAACTTAAAAAAATTTCTATACGAAAATTTTTGATAAAAAAAAAAAATTTCTATAGAAAAATTACTGATAAAGGAAATTTGCTGTAGAAAAATTTCTGATAAAGAAAATTTTCTATAGAAAAATTTTTGATAAAAAAATTTTCTGTAGATAAATTTTTGGTAAAAAAATTTTCTGTAGAAAAATTTTTGATAAAAAAATTTTCTATAGAAAAACTTTTGATAAAAAATTTTCGATAGAAAAATTTTTGATAAACAAATTTTCTAAAGGAAAGTTTTTGATAAAAGAAATTCTATATAAGATTTTTGACAAAAAATTTTTAATAAAATAAATTTCTATAGAAAATTTTTGAGAAAAAATTTTCTATAAAAAAAATTTGATAAAAAAATATTCTGTAGACAAATTTGACAAAAAATTTTTGATAAAATAAATTTCTATAGAAAAATTTTTGATAAAACATTTTCTATTGAAAAATTTTTGATAAAAAAAAATTCTATATAAAATTTTTGACAAAAAAAAATTTTAATAAAATAAATTTCTATAGAAAAATTTTTGATAAAACATTTTCTATAAAAAAAGAAAAACTTTTGATAAAAAAATGTCGGTAGAAAACTTTTTGATAAAGAAAATTTTCTATAAAAAAGTTTTTGATAAAAAAGTTTTATATAGAAAATTTTTGATAAAAAAATTTTGTATTGAAAAATTTTTGATAAAAAAGTTTTTTATATAAAAATTATTGATAAAATTTTTTTTTATAAAAAATTTTGACAAAAGAATTTCTATAGAAAAATTTTTGTATAAAAAAATTTTGTATTGAAAAATTTTTGATAAAAAAATTTTTGATGACTTTTGACAAAAATATCTTCTATAAACAATTTTTGATAAAAAAAATTTTCTATAGAAACATTTTGAATAAAAAAAATTTTAATAGAAAAATTTTTGATAAAAAAATTTTGTATTGAAAAATTTTTGATAAAAAAATTTTGTATTGAAAAATTTTTGATAAAGAAAAATTTTATATAAATATTTTTGACAAAAAAAATTCTATAGAAAAATTTTTGATAAAAAAATTTCTGTAACAATTTTTGACAAAAAAATCTTCTATAAACAATTTTTGATAAAAAAATTTTCTATAGAAAAATTTTGAATAAAAAAATTTTCAATAGAAAAATTTTTGATAAAAAAATTTTGTTTTGAAAAATTTTTGATAAAAAAGTTTATTATATAAAAATTTTTGATAAAAAATTTTTTTATATAAAAATTTTTAACAAAAAAATTTTCTATAAAAAATTTTTGATAAAAAAATTGTTTATATAAAAATTGTTGATAACAAATTTTCTATATAAAGTTTTTGATAAAAAAGTTTTGTATAGAAAAATTTTTGATAAAATTTTGTACAAGAAAAATTTTGATAAAAAAAAAATTTTATATAAAAATGTTTGATAACAAAATTTCTATATAAAGCTTTTGACAAAAAAAATTCTATAGAAAAATTTTTGATCAAAAAATTTTGTATTGAAAAATTTATGATCAAAAAAGTTTCTGTATAGAAATTTTTGATAAAAAAAATTCTATATAAAATTTTTAACAAAAAAAATTCTCATAAAAAATTTTTGATGAAAAAATTTTTTAAAGAAAAAGTTTTGATAAAAAAATTTTCTAAAGAAAAATTTTTGATAAAAAAATTTTTTATAGAAAAATTTTGAATAAAAAAATTTTTATAGAAAAATTTTGAATAAAAAAATTTTTGTTAAAAAAATTTTCTATAGAAAAATTTTACTTTCGTACATTGATTTGGTATATGGTCGTTTTGAAAAATCTCATTAAAAAAGGAAGGTACCGCTTTATAAACAATTCCCCGACAATATTCCAATTGGTAGAAGGGGTACTTCTGTCAGACAATGAGCTGCATCCGATTCTAGTTTCTTTCAATGAGCCTAAATCATTGAAAGGGAAATACGTTTTAAATCCGGCTCCGAACGGCAAATGCATTTGTTAGAGAAATTTTTCCAGTCTAATACTCAATAACCGATGGCTAGCTGAGTTATGAGCTGAATCGCAGCTTTTTTGAAAAATTTTTTTTTTCAAAGCGAGTCTGGACGGGGATCGAACTTGTGTTAAGCTAGACGGATGATTTACTTGCTATACCAAGACGGTTCACCGTTTTTAGTCTAATTCGAAAACAACTAATGTAGACGATTATCCAATAAGAGAAAGCTAAGGCACACACACGTGCTTATGAAATGTATGTTTGTTTGTGCTTTTATGAATTTTTCATTAATCTTCATTTACTTTAGCTTCACTTTTGACCGAAAACAAATGTATGGACTGCAATGTCTTTATATTTTCGAATCTTTGGTACAAAAGATATAAAATATATTTTCAAAAAACTTCTGGCCTGCCAAGGGTTAACAGAAGTAAAAGTTTTAAAGCATCAGAGATTTACAAGTAAATAAAAAGTTGTAATTTTCTCAAACCAAAACAGTCAATGCAACCAAATGATTATTGTCTGTTTGCCGTTGATTTGAAAACATTTTCATGAGGTTTTCACTATCAAATATTTACTGGCACAAAAATCCAAGATTCTATTTCGTTATAAGGTTTACAAACTAGGTTGATCTTCTTCTTTACTCTCGTATCTATTCTATACAAAATTATCAAAAAAAAATATTTAAAGGACCTAAGAATGAGTGCCAAATATTATTATAAATGCCTGCAATTTTGTAAGAAAATTGAGATATTTGATGCTAAGACAGGAAAGAAATTTTCAAAGCTTGTGCACGGAAAATAATTTACCTTTTAAATCTCTTATGAAAATTAATATAAAAACACTTTTTGTTAAGTCAAAAAAAAAAAAACTAAGAAATCTTTTAAGTGTTACTCAAAATTTAATTTTGTCATTTTCGCTAAATTTGTAATCTTATATTCTTAAACGAGCAATAATTGTATATATATATATACATATATATAGAATGACTATCTCGAAAACGGCTCTAACGATTTTGATAAAATTTGGACAGTGGGTATCTTTTTTGATGTATAGGTCGAAGAAGAAGCTACTTTTGGAACTTTTACCTCTAAGAGGGTAAAAACGGGTAAAAAGGGGAAAAAATCGAAAACGCTATGTCTCCTAAAGTAATAGGTATAGAAACAAAATTAAAATTACGTTTTAAACAGCTTTGAAAATAAGCGGACAGGTGTTTGGTACTTTTTTGAAAATATGTCCGATAGGGGGTAAAAAAGGGTGAAAATAGTTTTTCTGGCACCTTTTTAACCCACTCTTATATTTTAAACTAAAGAATATAGAAAGAAACTTGGTACTGCAATCAATAGATGTAAAAAAAACATGAAACACGTATTTGGTACTTTTTTGATTTTGGAGCCAAAATGGGTAAAAAAGGGATAAAATTATAACTTAACATGTCCAAAGTAATATGAATAGGAACATTATACATTATGTTAAATGCGTTTTAAAAAAATGTACCGAATTCACTTGGCACCAAAAAAGTACCAAATATACATATGGAACTTTTAGAAATTAGGGAATAAAAAGGGGGAAAAATTAGTATTATTTTAAACAAATGAATGTTTGTCTGTATGTATGTTCTTTATAGAATAGTAAATTGTGAATTTGATTGTGTTATGCTCTTTAGCGAAGATGTTGCGGATAAGCCGGCGAAGGTTTTAAAGTTGATAAGACTAATTTCCGACAGATGGCGCCACTGAAAATTACTAAAAATTAATTAAATCGTAAACTGTACATTTGATCATGCTATGATCTTTAGCAAAGTTGTAGCGCATGAGCCGGCGAAGGCTTTTTAGTTGGTGTGAATAATTTCCGACAGGTGGCGCTACAGAAACTTACTCAAAGTCAATTTAATCGTAATCTGTACATTTAATCATGCTACAATCTTTAGCAAAGTTGTTGCACATGAGCCGACGAAGGTTTCTTAGTTGGTATGAAGAAATTTCGACAGGTGGCGCTACTGAAATTTACTCAAAATCAATTTAATCGTATGCTGTACATTTAATCATACTATAATCTTCAGCAAAGTTGTTACGGATAAGCCGAAGAAGGTTTATGAATTGGAATAAGCAAAGTCCGACAGGTGGCGCCACAGAAAACTACTCAAAATGAATTAAATCGTAAACTGTGCATTTGATCAGACTATAATCTTTAGCAAAGTTGTTGCGCATGAGTCGACAGAGGTTTCTGTTGATATGAATAATTTCGAAAATTATTCAAAATGAGTTAAACTGTAAACTATGCAAACTATGTGTTGGTCGGACAAAATAAATCAAATAATTCAAAATTAACTGAATATTTCTACAATGTCTTTCCTCTAAATTTATTTTAGCACTTTATAATAAAAAAAAAAATATATAAAAACTTTAAAATTTTCCTCAAAATGCTTATCATAAAGCTCCGAGCAAGGCTCGGTCTACCAGGTACTATTATCGTGATCTATGGCACAAACGAAAAGATTTGTATTCATTTTTATTCTAGGTAGTTCAAACAATCAAATAAGTCCAAAATCTTTCTGAAACTACAAATCGCGACTTAAATTTTGTAGTTTGAAAACGTAAAATATTTTCTTTTACAAACTCTAGTTCTTGCTTACGAAGCTCCCTTCTCCCTAACATCTGGATGCCCTTAAATTTTTAGTTCTTTCTACTTCAACTCAACTGCCACCATATAAAATTTTTTAATAACAAGAAAAGTTTAGCATAAATTCTTCTTTTTAGTTATTACCAGTAGATATTATGAGTCGGCTGTAGCTAGTCGTCCTCATCTTCAACTTCATCGTTATGAGGATGATTTTCTTGGCACTGGAAATTTTCAGCAATTTTTCCTAATAAATGCACATGTTTGTGTTCAGTGGGTGGAAATAAATTTGCATTTAATATGGCAGATGATTTTAAGATTTTTATTTTAATTTAAGCAAGTTTTCGGAAAATATTCTAATGGAGAAATATAATAGAGAAGTTTTTTTTTATCTTGAGCACAAAAAAAAGTTGAGAAGAAAAAAATTAAAAAAAAAAACAGGTAAAATTTAATGTCAAATTTTTTAAAGAAGAAAAAATCCTTGAATGAATTAGAACACATTAGTCCGGTTCACAATCCGTAGCAAAATGTCTAGCATCGTAGAATTTTCATATCTGGGGCCAAATTGCCGCATTTGATATTGATAGAAAACTCAGACTTTTAAGCAAATATTGTGTAACATACCTTAGGGATTTTCAAAAAAAAAAAAAAAATATTTTGCAAAAAGTTGAATAATATTTGATATCTAAACAAATCCGTTTGTATGTCGAAATATTTAGTCTATGAAATTCTTTTACTCTCAGGTAACTTTTGACAAATAAGTTACCATCTAGTGAACCTTATATGCAGGGTTGGCCCATACCACCAGAAGCCGAAGACTTTTTGAAATTTTCGTAAATATCACGATCATTAACGAAACCCGTAAACATGGGTATTAAAAGCATTCAGTTGGAACTGGGAAGTTAGCAAAGTCAAAAACCAATTTTTTGCATTTTTCTAAAAAAAATTTCGATAAAAATATTATTCTAAAGAAAAATTTCTTTAGTAATTTTTGATTTAAAATGTTCTATTGGAAAGTTGCTAAAAAAATTATCTATAGAAAAATTTTTGATAAAATAATTTTCTATAGAAAAATTTTTGATCCAAACAATTTTTGTAGAATAATTTTTGATTAAAAAAATTTTTATAGAAAAATTTTTTATAAAAATTTTTAATAAAAAAATTTTTGATAAAAGTTTTTGATAAAAAAGATTGTTAATAAAAATTTTTGTTAAAAAAATTGTTAATAAAAAAATTTTTTTATAGAAAAATATTTTATAAACACTTAAAAGAAAAATATTAGAAAAAAAAGATTTTTGATAAAAACATTTTCGATAAGAGAATTTACTACAGAAAAGTTTTCTAAATTTTCTATAGAAATTTTTTTTTAAATTTTCAGTGGAAAAATTTTTGAGAAAAAAATTTTATATAGAAAAATTTTAACCAAAAAATAATGATAATTTTTGTTTAAAAAATTTTCTATAGAAAAATTTTTAATAAACAAATTTTTTTGTAGAAAAATATAAAAAAATGGAATAATTTTTGATAAGAAATTTTTCTATAGAAATATTTTTGATAAAAAAATTCCCGATAGAAAAATTTTCTTAAGAAAATCTACTACAGAAAAATATCTATAGAAATAGTTTTAAATTTTTAAATAAAAAAACATTTTCTATAGAAAAATTTTTGATAAAAATTTTTCAATAGAAAAATCATTGATAAAAAAAATTTCTCTAGAAATATTTTTGTTAAAAAAATTTTCCATAGAAAAATTTTCTAAATTTTCTATAGAAATATTTTTTATAAAAAAATATTGTATAGATAATTTTTGATAAATGCATTTTCTATACAAACATTTTTGATAACAAAATTTATAGAAAAATTTTCGATAGAAATAATTTTGTGTAGAAAGATTTTCTATAGGAAAATTTTGGATAAACAATTTTCCATAGAAAAATTGTTGGTAAAAAAATGATTGATACAACCATTTTCTAAAATTTTTGCTAAAACGATTTTCTATCGAAACAAAAAATATTTTTGTAAAAAAATTTTCCATAGAAAATTTTTTGATAAAAAAATTTTCCATAAAAATTTTTTTGATAAAAAAATTTTCCATAGAAATTTTTTTGATAAACAAAATTTATATAGAAACATTTTTGATAAAAAATTTTCAAAACTTTCTATAAAAAATTAAAAAAAAAAAATGTGTGATAAAAAATTGTCTATAGAAAATTTTTTGATAAAAAAATTTTCTATAAAAAAATTTTTGATAGAAAAATTTTCTATAGAAAAATTTCTGATACAAAAATTTTCTATAGAAAAATTTTGGATAAAAAATTTTTTCGAAGTTTTCTATAGAAAAATTTGTGATACTAAAATTTTCAGTAGAAAAGTTTTTGATAAAAAAAAATTTTCTATAGAAAAGTTTTTGATAAAAAAAAATTTCTATAGAAAAGTTTTTGATAAAAAAATTTTCGGTAGAAAAGTTTTTGATAAAAGAATTTTCAAAAATAAAAAATAAAAAATATTTTCAAAATTTTCTATAAAAAATTTTATAGAAAAAATGTTTTATAAAAAAATTTTCTATAAAAAAATGTGTGATAAAAAATTGTCTATAGAAAAATTTTTGATAAAAAAATTTTCTATAAAAAAATTTTTGATAGAAAAATTTTCTATAGAAAAATTTCTGATACAAAAATTTTCTATAGAAAAATTTTGGATAAAAAATTTTTTCGAAGTTTTCTATAGAAAAATTTGTGATACTAAAATTTTCAGTAGAAAAGTTTTTGATAAAAAAAAATTTCTATAGAAAAGTTTTTGATAAAAACGATGTTCTATAGAAAAGTTTTTGATAAAAAATTTTCTAAACAAAACTTTTTGATAAAAGAATATTCTATAGAAAAGTTTTTGATAAAAAAAATGCTATAGAAAAATTTTTGATAAAAAAATGTTCTAGAAAAATTTGGGAGAAAATAATTTTTATAGGAAAATTTTTGATAAAAAAATTTTCTACAGAAAAAATTTTGAAAAAAAAAAATTATAGAAAAATATTTGATAAAAAAATTTTCTCTAGAAAAGTTTTTGATAAAAATATTTTCTATAGAAAAATTTTCGATAAAAAATTTTCTACAGAAAAATTTTCGATAAAAAATTTTCTACAGAAAAATTTTCGATAAAAAAAATTTATATAGAAAAATTTTATATAGAAATATTTTTGATAAAAAAATGTAGGAAAATTTTTGATAAAAAAATTTTTTTTAGAAAAATTTTTAATAAAAAAATTTTCTAAAAAAAAAATATTTTGATACAAAAATTTCCTGTAGAAGAATTTTTGATAAAAAAAAAATCCTGTAGAAAAATTTTTGATAAAACTATAAAAAAAATGGAGAAGAAAATTTTTTCTTTCCAAAACATCAGAACTACAATGATTGAAAATACCTATTTTAGTTAAAAGTATAAAAAGCTTTTTGTTCTGTTCTCTTTATGATTTTTTGGATTATCCTTAAAGTATGCTACACAAATGTTTCTGAAATATCTTACATTTTGATCGATATCGATTTGGCCCTTGTTAGTAAAATAATTGTTTTTCGGAAAAATTATATAAACTTTCTTTAAATCGAGAAAAGTAGCTTAATTTGTAATTAAACTTAGTTTTGAATAAAATTTTCTTGTAGTTGTTCTGTTGAATAGCATAATCGATTTACAATTTTACAATAATTTTTGTTGTTAGAAGGCCCTAAAGTCGAGTGTCTCCATATGGTAAAAGGTTTAAATATATTTGTTATTTGTTTGATGGTAATATAAAGCAAAGATTCTATCATATGAAGATGTTATACATTGATTTGCCGTATGGTCGTTTTAAAAAGTACCATAAAAAAGAGAGTATACTGCTTTTACTCTAAGTCGAAAATAACTAATGGAGACGATTATTCAATGAGAGAAAGCTAAGACACACACACTTGCTCAGGAAATGTATGTTTGTTTGTGAGTTTATGTATTTTTTGTTGTTCTTTATCCAATTTAATTTCACTTTTGGTGGAAAAACATGTATGGATTTTTATGTTGTAGAGTCTTTGTATAGAGTTTATTTCAATAAAGGTTTGCTTTACAGAAGTTGATTTCTAAGATAAATTTACTTATATAAACTTTTAATTCTTCAAAAGATTTGAAGAAGTCTTTACCAGTTGTTGTTTTTATAACCATTTCAATATTCGCCACATTTGTACCCCATTCTCCTAATTTGGATCAAATTTACAAATCATAAAAATGCTGCAAAAATGCACAGAAGACCCTGAATAAAAACTGAAATTCACGATGCAATTGTTGCTAATCATCAAGCGTTAAATGTTTGTTTGAAAAACAAACAAAAAAAAAACCCTAAATAAACATACAATTTTTTACTAAAAAAAATCTAATTTTTTTCCCCAGACTTACACTCGCAAATATTGCGGTTATTGCTTTGGTAGCGACAAAACTGAAAACGGGGAAAGAACAATGAATTTCATAATCATCACGGGGGTCATGGTGATGATGATAATCATCATTTGTTTTAAAATTGCAGTTAAAACTACAATCTAATGGACTAATTACACGATGTAACAAATGAACAACTTTTGTAAAAACTTGGAAAGCTAACTAGAGGGAGTTATAGGCCTAGGTGAGGATATACAAAATCCATTTTCAAAGATTTCGAAACACGCGCAAAATTTTCGAGATATTAGCAAAAAACTGTTTTCGGGTAGGTCGTACTTTAGTACCTCTAACTCTTACATTTGCAAAGCGATTTTAAATCTTTAAACAGTTTTGGAAAGTCAAGGAATCAAGCTTTTATAAAGATATAAGGTAAGTTTTTATCAAAAGTTTAGCTTTTTTAATTTTTTTTGAAATATTTAAGTTTCAAACCTCGCTAACATCGGTTTTTTTGCGTATAATATTTAAGTTATCAAGTAATTCCGAAATTTTTTTGAACGATTTGCCTTGCACTCAATAAGACCTACAACCCAAGCTAAGTCGTTTCCCCGAGTTTTTTTTATTGTATCAGAGTGTTATTTTCGTATGTTGCAATTTGGCTACAGGATTTTTTCCGACTGGGTATAAACAGAAGATAATAATAACGATTTTATTATAATCATAATTATGACGATGTTTATAAAAGCTTTATAGTTAAAGTTGAAAGTGCAAAAGTCTGGTAAAACTTAATTGACAAAAAAAAAATAATGCACACAAACCGAATAAGTATGCTAAGGAAAAAACTTGGATTAAGTTATTAGATCTATGTAAATAGCTCAACAATATTTTGCTTTGGCTTAATTTTAACAAACGTTAGCTTTTGAACATTTAAAGGAGATTTGTGTCAAAGCTTCAAAAATTGTTAAATATTTGTGCCCCTATTGAGGGATTTAACTTATAATAATTAATGATATTCAAGATCAAAGCCCCTATTGCCGTTCTCAACTTAACCAGTTTTGTTGTCTGCCAGTCGACCGAACTTTCACTTAACCAAACTATTTTTTGATATTGCGGAAATAAGAAACGTTGAGCTCCACAATACCAAAATTTGGTTGAGTTAAAGTTGGGTCGACTTTCAGACGACCAAACTGTGTTGAGTTGAGAACGGCAATTGAGCTTGAATGTCACTTATTTAAAAGTCAATGGATAAATTTGTATGTTTGTTTTATTTATATCAAAAAATGTTCAATTCTTCTATAGGAAAATTTTTGATAAAAAAATTTTCTATAGAAAAATCTTTGATAAAAAACTTTCCATAGAAAAATTTTTGATAAAAAAATTTTCCAAAGAAAAATTTTTGATGAAAAAATTTTTGATAAAAAAATTGTACATAGAAAACATTTTGATAAAAAAATTTTCCATAGAAAAATTTTTGATAAAAAATTTTGTAAAAAAATGTTTGATATAAAAATTTTTGATAAAAAAGTTCTCTATTGAAAAATTTTTATAAACAAATTTTTTATAGAAAAATTGTTGATAAAAAAATTTTTTATAGAAAAATTTATGATAAAAAAATGTTGATAAAAAAATTTTCTATAAAAAAAAATTTTGAAAAAAATTTTTGATATAAAAATTTTTGATAAAAAAGTTCTTACAGAAAAATTTTTAATAAAAAAATTTTTTATAGAAAAATTTTTGATAAAAAATTTTTTTATAGAAAAATTAATGATAAAAAAATTTTTAATAGAAAAATTTTTGATAAAAAAAATTTTCTATAGAAAACTTTTTAATAAAAAAATAATAAAAATAATTAATTCCAAAAAAATTCTCTTTAGAAAAATTTTTACTTAACAAATGATACTAAATTAAAAAAAAAATTCTATAGACAAATTTTCTGTAGAGAAATTTTTGAAAAAAAAATTATATTTTTCCATAGAAAATTTTGTCATAAAAAATTTTTACTAAAAAAATTTTCTATAGAAAAAGTTTTGATTAAAAATTTTCCATAGAAAAATTTTTGATAAAAAAATTTTTCATTAAAAAATTTTTGATAAAAAAATTTTCTATAGAAAAAATTTTGATCAAAAAATTCTCTATAGAAAAATTTTTTGCAAAACAAATGATAAAAAACTTTCTATAGAAAAATTTTCGATAAAAATTTTCTATAGAAAAATTTTTGATAAAAATTTTCTATAGAAAAATTTTTGATAAAAATTTTCTATAGAAAAATTTTTTATAAACATTTTCTATAGAAAAATTTTTGATAAAAATTTTCTATAGAAAAATTTTTGATAAAAATTTTCTATAGAAAAATTTTTGATAAAAAAATGTTCATAAAAATTTTTTGAACAAAAAATTTTCTATAGAAAAATATTTGATAAAAAATTTTTTATAAAAAAATTTTTGACAACAAATTTTCAATAGAAAAATTAAAAAAAAAAAATTTCCATTGAAAAATTTTTGAAAAAAAATTTTCATAGAAAAATTTTTAATATAAAAAAATTTGCATAAAAAAATTTGCTATATAAAAATTTTTGATAAAAAAATTTGCTATAGAAAAATTTTTGATAAAAAAATTTTCTAGAGAAAAATTTTTGATAAAAAATATTCCATAGCAAAATTTGTGATAAAAAAATTTTAAAATAGAAATTCTTTTGATAAAAAATTTTCTATAGAAAAATTTTTGATAAAAAAATTGTCTATAGAAAAATTGTTGATAAAAAATTTTGTATACAGAAATTTTTCACACAAAAATTTTCTATAGAAATATTTTTGATAAAAAATTTTCCAGAGAAAAATTTTTGATAGAAATATTTTTATATCAAAAAATTTTTAAATTTTCTATAGAAAAATTTTTGCAAAAAAATATTTGATGTAAAAATTTTTGATAAAAAAATTCTCTATGGAAAAATTTTTAATAAAAAATTTTCCATAGAAAAATTTTTAATAAAAAATTTTCCATAAAAATATTTTTGATAAAAAAATTTTCTATAGAAAAATTTTTGATACAAAATTTTCTTTAGAAACATTTTTGATAAAAAAATTTTTCATATAAAAACTTTTGATAAAAAAATTATTATAGAAAAACTTTTGATAAAAAAATTTTAAATAGAAAAATTTTTGATAAAAATATTTTCCATAGAAAATTTTTGGATAAAAACATTTTCTATAGAAAAATTTTTGATAAAAAATTTTCCACTGAAAAATTTTTGGTAAAAAAATTTTCAATAGAAAATTTTTGATAAAAAAATTTTTGATAACAAATTTTTATCGAAAAATTTTTGGGAAATGTAAACAAACAATTGTTTTATTTACATCAACAATTAAAATCTGACCATATAAGCCTAAAGGTAACCCCTTATAAAATTAAAAATAAAAACAAATATTGGTCACACAAAAAGTAAACACAACAAAAAAAAAAAAAAAATTCTATCGAACACTTTTTGACACAAAAAATGTTTCATATAAAAATTTTTGATAAAAAATTTTTGATATAAAAATTTTTGAAAAAAAAAATTTCTATATAAAAATTTTTGATAAAAAAAATTTTATGTAGAAAAATTTTTGTAAAAAAATTTTTGATATAAAAATTTTTGATATAAAAATTTTTGATAAAAAAATTTCTATAGAAAACTTTTTGATAAAAAAAAAAGTTTTGATTAAAAAATTTTCTATAGAAAAATTTTTGATAACAAAATTTTTTATAGAAACAGTTTTAATAAAAAAATTTTCTATAGAAAAATTTTTGATAAAAAAATTTTCTATAGAAAAATTTTTGATAAAAAAATTTCCGTAGAAAAATTTATGATTAAATAATTTCCATAGGAAACACTTTCTATAACAAAATTTTTGGTAAAAAAATTTGCTATAGAATAATTTTTGTAAACAAAATTTTTGATATAAAAATTATTAATTAAAAAAAATTTTTGATAAAAACATTTTCTATAGAAAAATTTTTGATAAAAAAATTTGTATAAAAAAATTTTTGATGGAAATATTTAACAAAAAGTTAAAGGTATACAAAATGGCAACTCTGCCGTCTTTTTTTTTTTTGCTCTTTTCTCTTTGCGCCGACCCGTAGTTGTAAAGATATTTGTGTAATGTCTCCATTAGACTACTATGGTATTGATAGGGTTAAATATTACATATAAGTGACTTTCTGTAGGAGTGTAGAATCATCCTTAAATTTAGCTATAAATTTTCTTGTTAAGTAGTAGTTTTTACCATAAAATTGCACAGTTTGTGTCTCTATCTGTCTGCCTCTGTTTTAATATTATTTTATATGAAAAATACTAAAAAATATCCAATAACTTGTTATTATGTTTAAAGTAACCAGAACTTTGATAATATACCCAGATTAGGGTGAACCCTGTTTTATCAAATTTTTAACACTCACTCCCCAAATTGCGGTTATACTTGGTGCTACCATAAAATTAAAGTTCTATGAATCAATTGGGGCCAGGACATGGAAAGTTTGACTTTCTTACTTGTTAAAATTAATTTTAAATTTCTTTAATTAATTGCAACCGTTTTTGCGTGTAAGAGTGAAGCTTATTTCAAATAAGGGTCACCCTAATTTTTATATATACATATGCAATATTAAACCATTATAAGTAGCAGTGGCATCATCACATGCTGCTGATACTCTACTAAAAACTGTAGTTGTTTGCTGTTGTGGCAAGTGTTAAATTGATGATAGTCGACTATAAGTCAAGTGCAAGTCAAGGAGAAAATATGTTATTTAACATTAGATGTCTTCTATATATATTTTTTTTGTTAGAATTTTTATAGATAGTATCATAATGCATGTAGCAACATACAATATTTTCTTATATGCTATGACTGCTCGGTGTCATTGCTTTGTGTTGCATGTTGCAACTAACTATACACATTGTTGAGCACCGATAAATAGCCGTTATTGTATTAAACAAATTATGCATTAAATGAAAGTGATATGTTGCTAAATAATTTAATAAAACAAGAAAATATATTTTTTATTAAGATTAATATAATGATGTTGGGTTGGTTTAAAAGTAGAGATCTTGTGTAGGAAGGACATGGAATGGGTTTATGGAGTTAAATGGATAATATGATATGTTAATTTTAAGCCATTTTATATAAATTGCAGAAATATTTACTTATAAGACTTTTTTTCGTTATAACTACTTAAAGTTACATATCGACGCTTTATATTCAAAAAGTGCTATCTACATTTTTGACCAAAATGGTTTTTAATGGAAACGTGTTCCTTGGCTTATTTGTCATATGTTAAATAAATTTTAAGGAAGAAAAATAATTTAAAAACATTTTTTTTTATAAATTGTGTTTGTGCTATCTACACATAATCAAATAATGTTGCTATCTACATTAAAAATATTTGTGGAAATAATAACAATTGTTATAAAATATACGTTGTAATTTGTGATAAACCAACAAAATGGACCACAATTCCCCGCAACGTACTGTAATCATGGATTTCTAAGATATACTCGGCCTTTGACCTTAACAGATTGAAAATAAACGTCATATAAGAAAGAGAGTACCCTGAATTCTATTGACATATTTATAATAAATCTTGTTTTATTGAAAAAACTTGTTATTTTAATTAAAATTCGTGATATTTTGATTAAAGCTTCAATTTTCGTTATATTTTATTTTTTCTTGTTAAAATAATGCTATCTACTTGCTTTAGTACTTGAAACGATCAAATTTTAACTCGTAACTATCTACTATAGAACCGAAAATATAAGGAGTTAATAAAAAAACTTAATTTGTACAAGATCTTAGCCCCGATTTGTATGGTATTGTAAAACAAAGTTTATTTATTTCTCTTATAGTTAATGAGTTTTTTCCCTCTCCTATAAAATTGTGAATTTGTAGATAGCACTTTTTGAATATAAACCCTCGATATCAAACTAATATTTTTTTTTGCGTTACATATATCAGTACAAACCCAATATACCCTTTCCACCTAGGCGGTAATGGGTTAAAAATATTTTTCCGGAAAATTCATATAATTCAAATTATAGGTATACAATTCGTTTTTAGCTCAGACGCAAACCTGCTTAAATTTTAAAAAGGGCGAAAACAAAAAATTTGCCCCAATTTCCTTTTAAATCAGTTGATCATTGATTTAAACAAATGTTGGCCATTATTTGCGTGTCAGGGGAATAACAACAATTTACATTAAACAAGTAAGAGTGTTATATTCGGCTGTGCCGAATCTTATATACCCACCATCAAGTGGTGTTAAATTTAGAAACATAAATTCAAAACGTGGACCAAATTGGAAAAAAATTGTTACGCTAGTTCGTATTGTTGGTAAAATATTTGAATTAACTTCGATTGCAGTAACTTTATAGTTCAACATTTAAAAGTATGTTAGTGGTTTCCCTAGTAGTACCTGGTTGACCTAGCCTTGCTCGGAGCTTTATGATAAGCATTTTCAGGCAAATTTTGAAGTTTTTATCTTATCTTATATTCTTAAACGAGCAATAATTGTATGTATATATTTGATAAAAATTTGATAAAATTTGGACAGTGGGTATCTTTTTTGATGTATAGATCGAAGTAGAAGGGACTTTTGGAACCTTTGCCTCTAAGAGGGTAAAAACGGGTAAAAAGGGGAAAAATCGAAAACGCTATATCTCCTTAAGTAATAGGTATAGAAACAAAATTTAAATTACGTTTTAAACAACTATGAAAATAAACGGACAGGTGTTTGGTACTTTTTTGAAACTATGTCCGATAAGGGGTAAAAAAGGGTAAAAATAGTTTTTTTGGTACCTTTTTAACCCACTCTTATATTTTAAACTAAGGAATATAGAAAGAAACTTTGTACTGCAATCAATAGATGTGAAAGAAATATTGAACACGTATTTGGTACTTTTTTGATTTTGTGGCCAAAATGTGTAAAAAAGGGATAAACTGATAACTTAACATTTACAAAAGTAATATGAATACGAAAATTATGTTAACTGCTTTCTAATAAAATGTACCGAATTCAATTGGTACCAAAGAGGTACCAATTATGCATATGGAACTTTTTGAAATTAGGGGATAAAAAGGGGAAAAAATTAGTAATGTTATAACTTTAAAACAAATGAATGTTTGTCTGTATGTATGTTCTTTATAGAATAGTAAACTGTGAATTTGATCATGTTATGCTCTTTAGCAAAGATGTTGCGAATAAGCCGGCGGAGGTTTTTAAGTTGGTAAACCTAATTTCCGACAGGTGGCGCCACTGAAAATTACTAAAAATTAATTAAATCGTAAACTGTACATTTGATCATACTATGATCTTTTGCAAAGTTGTAGCGCATGAGCCGGCGAATGCTTTTTAATTGGTGTGAATAATTTCCGACAGGTGGCGCTACTGAAAATTACTCAAAGTCAATTTAATCGTAAGCTGTACATATAATCATGCTATAATCTTTAGCAATGTTGTTGCACATGAGCCGACGAAGGTTTCTTAGTTGGTATGAAGAAATTTCAACAGGTGGCGCCACTGAAATTTACTTAAAGTCAATTTAATCGTAAACTGTACATTTAATCATGCTATAATTTTTAGCAAAGTTATTGCGGATAATCCGACGAAGGTCTATTAATTGGAATGACCAAAGTCCGACAGGTGGCGCCACTGAAAATTACTCAAAATTAATTAAATCGTAAACTGTGCATTTGATCAGACTATAAGTGAATTAAATCATAAACTGTGCATTTGATCATGTTATGATCATAAGCAAAGTTGTTATGCATAAGCAGATGAAGGTTTCTTAGTGGTATAAACGACTTCAGGCGGCGCCACTGAAAACTACTCAAAATGAATTAAATCGTAAACTGTGCATTTGATCAGACTATAATCTTTAGCAAAGTTGTTGCGCATGAGTCGACGGAGGTCTCTGTTGGTATGACCAATTTTCGAAATTATTTAAAATGAGTTAAACTGTAACTGTATAAAAAAAAATATATAAAAACTTTAAAATTTGCCTCAAAATGCTTATCATAAAGCCCCGAGCAAGGCTCGCTCAACCAGGTACTATATTATAAAGTACTAAAATAAATTTAGAGGAAGACATTGTACAAATATTCAATTAATTTTGAATTATTTTATTTATTTTTTCCGATCAACACATAGTTTGCATAGTTTACAAATTAACCCATTTTGAATAATTTTGGAAATTGGTCATACCAACAGAAACCTCAGTCGACTCATGCGCAACGACTTTGCTAAAGATTATAGTCTGATCAAATGCACAGTTTACGATTTAATTCATTTTGAGTAGTTATCAGTGGCGCCACCTGAAGTTGTTCATACTAACTAAGAAACCTTTGTCTGTTTATGCGTAACAACTTTGCTTATGATTATAACATGATCAAATGCACAGTTTACGATTTAATTCACTTTGAGTAATTTTCAGTGGCGCCAGCTGTCGGGCTTTGGTCATTCTTAGTAATAAACCTTCGTCGGCTTATCCGCAACAACTTTGCTAATGATAATAGCATGATTAAATGTACTGCTTACGATTAAATTGACTTTGAGTAAATTTCAGTGGCGCCATTTATCGAAATTTCTTCATATCAACTAAGAAACCATCGTCGGCTCATGTGCAACAACTTTGCTAAAGACTATACCATGATTAAGTGTACAGCTTACGTTTAAATTGACTTTGAGTAATTTTCTGTAGCGTCACCTGTCAGAAATCATACCAATTAAAAAGCCTTCGGCGGCTCATGCGCTACAACTTTGCTAAAGACTATCAAATGTACAGTTCACGAATTAAATAGTTTTTAGTAATATTCAGTGGCTCCACCTGTCGGAAATTAGTCTTACTAACTTAAAAACCTTCGCCGGCTTATCCGCAACATCTTCTTGGTGATCTAAAAAAGATTCCAAAACACTAAGAAAACGACTAGTTTAAAAAAGCAAAAACAATTCTTGCAGAACGCGTGCAGTCAAAATCTTATCTTGCAAACGATACTAATACGATTGTTTTTTATGTTATTTTAATCAGTTTTGTGATCAAAACAGACCACAAAAAGACTCAGGAAATACCTTGAAAGCAACTATTTGAAAGCAAAATGTGTGCAATCAGTTTGGTGATCAAAAAAAGTGTACGAAAAGACTCATTACGCTTAGCAAGCGACTAGTTAAAAATAGCACAACAAATCTTGTAAAATGTACGTAATATAACTATTTTTAGGTGATACAAAAATTACACAAAAAGACTCGTTCTCATGATGGGTGATGTGGCTAAGTTGGTTAGCACGTCGACTACTAAGCATAACATATCATATTCTTCAGCAGCCTAGGTTCGATCCTCGGTCTCGGCAACATCAATTTCTGTAATTATTAACGCAACTTCACTGTTCTAAAAATAGATGTTCTAAAAATAGATATTCTTTGTTGAGTAACAAAAAGCTTTATTTTTTTTACAAATCTAGCAAAAAGTGTGCAGTCATAATCTAATCAGCAAAACGAGTCTTTAAAAACTCGTTTTGAAGAGTCGCATGAGTGGTAGCATTTTCTCACACAAAAAAATCATTTTGGACTCATAAGTGATATCATAAATGATCATTTTATTCGTGCAGTGGAGCCAAAAAAGACTCATATTTGATTAAAATTTTCCAAAAGTGCTAGCTGGGACTTAACTAACAAAACATGCAGCAAATACAAACTCAGAGCACATTCTCATTTTAAGATTGAACGCTCTCCTTTAAAAATGCTCTTCATTTGGCCAACGTTGTTTTAAACGTTTTAGAACATTTTATAAATTTAAAATTTTTAAGCCCAAATTTTTTCTATTAAATTTTGTTTCACTCTTGAAATTAAGTTTCAACTTTTAAGAGTTCCTCTTTTGGAATTCCATGTATTTCTCGTAGACTTCCCCAAAACAAATGACTGTTTGGAAAAGAAAATTTTGTTTCCGGATGTGGATGACTTTAACAAAATTCAACACACACTTCATCAATTTGGCAACATCATGTTGCACGTAAAAGTTTTTTTGTTGCTACTCATTTTAAACAACTTGTATTACTTTACATTACGACGTTTTGTAATGGTTTGTTTATTTTTTTCAGAAACAATGAAAAAATAGACATATAAATACAGACATAAATAAGGTTATATATGCCCTGCGGGAAAAATGTGAATTTTTGAAGAGGTTGTCCTACTAAATTTAACATATCTTGAAAACGACTTAACCAATTTTATTGAAAAAAACATCAACGAATTAAGAACTAATTTGTCCTTTGGACGTGTTTACACAAGATTTTGGTGTGATCAAAACTTCTGGAGTTATTTATAAAGATATATGAGAAAATATATTTTCTTACATCAAAATCGAACTTGTTTTGTACTTTTAAAATTTTATAAAAAATTGAAAATGGCAAAAACTTACCACCTTAACTCAATTATGATAAAATTATGAATATTCCAAATAACAAAAGCCTTATCTAATGAATATCCATTGATTAGTAGTGATTTTAATAAGAATAATGTAAAAATACCCAATTTTTCTGTAGAATATTTTTTTATCCAAAACTTTTCTATAGAAATTTTTTTATCAAAACTATTGTATAAAAAATTTTTCTACAGAAAATTTTTACAAAAATTTTTCTACAGAAAATTTTTGCGAAAATTTTTTTATAGAAAATTTCTTTTTTCAAAAATTTTCTATAACATTTTTTTTTTCCAAAAATTTTCTATAGAAAATTTTTACATAAATTTTTCTATTGAACATTTGTTTAACAAAAACATTTCTATTTCAAAAATTTCTTTAATCAAAAATTTTTGTATTAATAATTTTGCAATAAAATTTTTTTTATAGAAAATTTTTTATCAAAAATTGTTATACAGAAAATTTGTTTAACAAAAATTTTTTTATGGAAACTTTTTTAACAAAAATTTAGCTATAGAAAACTTTTTCATCAAAATTTTATTAATAAAATATTTTTTATAGATAATTTTGGTAGCAAAAATTTTTATATGGAAAATATTTTTATTAAAAATTTTTACATAGAAAATTTTTTTCGTCAAAATTTTTCTATAGAAAATTCTTTTCTAAAAAATTTTTCTATAGAAATTTTTTTTATAAACTTCCTTTTTATCAAAAATTTTCTATAGACAATTTTTTTATTAAAAATTTTTGTATCGAAAATTTTTTAATACAAATTTTTTTATAGAAAGTTTTTTATCAAAAATGTTTATATATACAATTTTTTATTGAAATTTTTTTTGTATTCAAAATTTTTCTATAGAAAATATTTTGAACAAAAATTTTGCTAACGAAAATTTTTTTATCAAAATTTTTTCAATAAAATATTTTTTATCAAAAATTTTTTTTATTGAAAATTATTGAAGCAAAAATTTTTCTGTAGAAAATATTTTTATGTAAATTTTCTCCATAGAAAATTTTTTTAACAAAAATTTTTCTATGGAAAATTATTTTAAAAAAATTTTTCTATAGAAATTTTTTTGAATAAAATTTTTGTGTGTAAAATTTTTTTAGTAAAAATTTTTCTATAGAAAACTGGTTTACCTAAAAATTTTTCTATAAAAAACAAACAAAAATTTTGCTATTGAAAATTTTTTATCAAAAAGTTTTTTATAGAACATTTTATTCAACAAAAAATTATTTTATTAAAATTTTTGGTGAAAATTTTTTTTAATAAAATTTTTTCTATATAAAATTGTAATCTTTTTTAAAAAAAATTAAAATCTTTTTTAAAATATAAAATTTTATATGGAAAATTTTTTTATAAACTATTTTTCTATAGAAAAATTTTTTAACAAAAATTTTTTACAGTAAATTTTTCACTAGAAAATTTTTTATCAAAAAATTTTTCCATAGGAATTTTTTTGTAACAAAAATTTTTCTATGATGCATTTTTTATCGAAGATTTTACTACAGAAAATTCTTTTATCAATACTTTTTTCAAAATTTTTTCCATAGATATTTTTTTTTCAAAATTTTTATAATAGAAAATTTTTTTTGTCAAAAATTTTTTTTGTCAAAAATTTTTTTTATGGAACATTTTTGATAAACAAATTTTTCTGTGTAAAAATTTTTGATAAATTTGTTTTTTTTATATAAAATTTTCTATGTAAAATTTTTTTTATCAAAAATTTTTCTATAGAAACATTTTTTAACAAAAATTTTTTATGGTAAATTTTTCTCTAGAAAATTTTTTATCAAAAATTTTTCCATAGAAAATTTTTTCAACAAAAATTTTTCTATGGTCAATTTTTTATCAAAGATTTTCCCTTTTTTTAGAAAATTATTGAAACAAAAATATTTCTATGGTAAATATTTTTATCCAAAACTTTTCTATAGAAAATGTTTCTATGGAAAATTATTTTGTTGAAAATTTTTCTATAAAAAATTCTTTGAATAAAAATTTTTTTTTGTAAAATATTTTTAATAAAAATTTTTCTATAGAAAATTGCTTTATCAAAAAATGTTTCTATAGAAAATTTTTTAATAAAATATTTTCTATAGAAACAAGTTTTTTTCTATAGAAAATTTTTTTGTCGAAATTTGTTTTATAGAAATTTTATTTAACAAAAATATTTCTATTAAAAATTTTTGATGAAAAATTTTTTTAACGAAAATTTTTCTATATAAAATTATAAAATGTTTTTTTAGATAAAATTTTCGATGGAAAATTTTTTTTATTAAAAATTTTTCTGTAGAAATGTTTTTTAACAAAATATTTTTTATAGTAAATTTTTCTCTAGAAAATTTTTTTATCAAAATTTTTCCATAGAAAATTTTTTTAACAAAAATTTTTTATATTAAATTTTTTATCAAAGATTTTTCTATGGTAAATTTTTTATCAAAAATTTTTCTATAAAAAATTCTTTTATCACAAATTCTTCTATAGAATTTTTTTAACAAAAAGTTGTGTATAGAAAATTTTTTTAAAAAATATTTTTCTATAGGAAATTGGTTTATCAAAAAATTTTTCTATAGAAAATTTTTTGATAGAACTTTTTATTTAACACAAGTTTTTGATGAAACATTTTTTTAACAAAAATTTTTCTATGGAAAAGTTTTCTATAGAAAAATTTTTGATAAAAACTTTACCATAAAAAATGTTTTGTTAAAAAATTTTCTATGGAAAAATTTTTTTTTAAATTTTTTCTTATACAAGATTTTCTATGGAAAATTTTTTTATCAAAAATTTTTTTATAGTAGATTTTTTTCTAGAAAATTTTTTTTATCAATAATTTTTCCATAGAGAAATTGTTGACTAAAATTTTGTATCAAAGATTTTTCTATAAAAAATATCTTCTAGAAAATATTCTTATCAAAATTTTTATTATAGAAATTTTTTTTTATCAAAAAAAGATAATAGATAATTTTTTTTAACAAAATTTTTTTTTTATAGAACATATTTTTAACAAAAATTTTTGTTAAAAAAATTGTCTATGGAAATATGTATTTTTTATAAAATTTTTTTTAGAAAAATTTTTGATGAAAATTTTACCATAGAAAAATTTTTGTTAAAAAAATTTTCTATGGAAAAATTTTTGATATAAAAACTTTTTATTCAAAATTTTGTTAAAATAAATTTAAATAGAAAATTTTATATATATATTTTTTTTTTTAATTTTAATTTTTGATAAAAAATTTTCTGTAGAAAAATTTACGTTAACAAATTTTCAATAGAAAAAATTTTTTTAGAAAATTTTTTGATAAAAAAAATTTTTGATAGAAACATTTTTTTTTGAAAAATGTCCTAAAAATTTTTTTGATAAAATAATTTTCTATAAAAAAAAATTTTAAAAAAAATTTTGTACAGAAAATTTTTCATGAAATATTTTTCTATAGAAAATTTCTTTATCAAAAATAGAAGAATACACAATCAATTAAACGTAGTGATGTTCGATAAAACTCAATGAGTTAAATTGATGATTATCTCTGCAATTTGATAACTCGACTGTGGTCGAGGGCGCTAAGTGCTGATGACGTCCTGTGGCGGGACAGAAATTGCAACCCACTGGCCGCGTTCAAAAAATATTTTTTTCAGTTTTTCTCCATAATTTACTTTCCAATTTTCAAAATTAATAATTTGAAAATTAAATGAACTCAAGCCTGATGAAACCTAATTTTTCTAAGAAAATTTTCTATAAAAAAAATTTTGACAACTAAATTCTTAAAGTTTTTGCTAAGTTTCAGTGACCTAGCACCCTTTGGACAGACGGAAAGGCAGAATTTCAGAATTTCATAAGGACTCAGAATATATATCCCTTTTTGTTTTTGAGTTAATGTTAAGGAAATTACAAATCGAATGACAATCTCAATATACCCCCCATTCTTGTTGATGGTGGATAAAAAAAGACTCGATTCACCAAATCTATGTTTTTTGACCGATTCCCTGAATAATTTTTAAAAATAAACCAGATTGATTCTTTCTTGATTCTCAAAAAACACGAAACTACTTATTATATTTAGGAAAAATGTTACTATACCACATTACCACCATTTACTCTAGTAACTCTAGCAATCAAATGAGAGGCAAAAAGTTGATTTTTGTGAACTAGTGTTGGTAGTGACAAGGCCTCTACTTATGAAAGGCAGATTAGCTTAAGTAGGGAATATTGTGGAAGGTAATTATATCATGACCTTTTTGTAGTCAATATAAAGTCAACTTTTAATATGTATTATTCTCGCTGGGTATAATTACGTGTCTAGATATTACACAATCGACATGGTCATCATTTGTTAAGGGAACTTTAGCTTTTTAAGTTCCATTTTTTTTTTTCAGTTTTATAACAAGCATCATAGATCTTTAGTGTGTGAGTTCCCTCATTCATTCATTCATGGCTAGAATCATTCGCTGTTCAGTGGTCATTCTTTAGCTGCTCTTAACTCTTATGGGCTTTAACCAAAGTCTGTCTGTCTGTCTTCCATTGTCATGGTAGACAGACAGACAGACAGACGGAAAGATAGACAGTAAAACGGCGACTACATTGAGGGTAGTCAGTCTACTTTATGGTCGTTTTGTTTTCCAGTTGTAAACTCTGGACGTGCAGCGAGCACTTCGTGGCCAGTAAATCATTTTTTCCTTTCATATATTTATAAAACAATCTTTATAAAGTTAAAAGTTTTTTTTTTATTTTTTTGTTTAAATGTATTCTAAATGCTCATATATAAATACTTATATTTTTTATGTAGTTACTTTTTTTGTTTTATTTGTTTCTTTTAAACAAGAAAAAATAAAACATAAAAACTTTACCAAATGTTTATGGTGGGCACTTTTTCTACCTTTTATCTCCTCAATTCCCCTTTTGCATCTTGAGTCCAATAGTCACCGCCATTGGTTTATTGTGGCTGTCGCTGGCTGAAGTTTTTTTATATATTTTTTTTTTTTTTGCCACAAACCCATAACCAGTAGCCGTGTCTCGTTCATAATGTTGATGTAAGACAAGATAACCATTTATGAGGAGTTAACCCGCTTTTTCATCAAAAACACTCATCTCATACTCGTTTTAAAGTTTAAACGAATGTTTGTTTTTCCTTTCAGTAAATGAAATTTAATACAGATATTGGCTTTTTTAAATACATTGAGATGATTATAAATTATAGCTTATGAAATGTTGATACAAAATAATTGGTCAAGGTTAGAAGATGATGAGCTTAGATGGGGTTAATTGACTTGGTTTGGGAAAGGAAATCAAGAGTGAAAAAAATGTAATACTTTCATAATTGAAATAGAAAATAGATAAAATACTTCAGAATCGGAAATAGGAAATTTAAAAATGCTCAAATTTTCATAATGCGAATTTTGTTAATATGTACCATAAATTAAAACTTCTTCGAAATTCTTAAGTTTAATGCAAATTTAAAACACTTTTACAAGAAATCATCATATTTTTTGTTGTTCTTTTTTTTAAATAAACAATTTATTAAACATCTGTTGCAAAAATTAAGGAAAACACAACAATAAACTTGTAAATGTTAAATGCCTCAATTTATAAATTTTATTATTATTTGCAGTCATCATCATTAACAACAACATTGACGTTGTCGCTTGTCGTTGTCGTCGTCATAACAACGAGGACCAACATCAACCTAAACATTTTCATTGTACAATTACCGTCATGTAAGTAATTATGTATGAATGTAGATTTTTATTGTGTATAGACAAAGTTATGAATTTTACAATAAATTAGGGGGATTCATATTTAAGAACAATTCGAAATTTGCTACTTTTACCTCTGAAATGTTTGAAAAATTTCCTATAAAAATAGGAAATTTTTGAAAAATTTCTTATAAAAATAAGAAATTTTTGAAAAATTTCCTATAGAAATAAGAAATTTTTGAAAAAATTCCTATAGAAATAAGAAATTTTTGAAAAATTTCCTATAAAAATAAGAAATTTTTGAAAAATTTCCTATAGAAATAAGAAATTTTTGAAAAATTTCTTATCAAAATAAGAAATTTTTGAAAAATTTACTTTAAAAATAGGAAATTTTTGAAAAATTTCCTATAAAAATAGGAAATTTTTGAAAAATTTCCTATAAAAATAGGAAATTTTTGAAAAATTTCCTACAAAAATAGGAAATTTTTGAAAAATTTCCTATCAAAAAAGGAAACTTTTGAAAAATTTCCTATCAAAAAAGGAAATTTTTGCAAAATTTCCTATCAAAAAAGGAAATTTTTGAAAAATTTCCTATCAAAAAAGGAAATTTTTGAAAATTTTCCTATCAAAAAAGGAAAATTTTTGAAAAATTTCCTATAAAAATAGGAAATTTTTGAAAAATTTCCTATAAAAATAGGAAATTTTTGAAAAATTTCCTATAAAAATAGGAAATTTTTGAAAAATTTCCTATAAAAATAGGAAATTTTTGAAAAATTTCCTATAAAAATAGGAAATTTTTGAAAAATTTCCTATAAAAATAGGAAATTTTTGAAAAATTTCCTATAAAAATAGGAAATTTTTGAAAAATTTCCTATAAAAATAGGAAATTTTTGAAAAATTTCCTATAAAAATAGGAAATTTTTGAAAAATTTCCTATAAAAATAGGAAATTTTTGAAAAATTTCCTATAAAAATAGGAAATTTTTGAAAAATTTCCTATAAAAATAGGAAATTTTTGAAAAATTTCCTATAAAAATAGGAAATTTTTGAAAAATTTCCTATAAAAATAGGAAATTTTTGAAAAATTTCCTATAAAAATAGAAAATTTTTGAAAAATTTCCTATAAAAATAGGAAATTTTTGAAAAATTTCCTATAAAAATAGGAAATTTTTGAAAAATTTCCTATAAAAATAGGAAATTTTTGAAAAATTTCCTATAAAAATGGGAAATTTTTGAAAAATTTCCTATAAAAATAGGAAATTTTTGAAAAATTTCCTATAAAAATAGGAAATTTTTGAAAAATTTCCTATAAAAATAGGAAATTTTTGAAAAATTTCCTATAAAAATAGGAAATTTTTGAAAAATTTCCTATAAAAATAGGAAATTTTTGAAAAATTTCCTATAAAAATAGGAAATTTTTGAAAAATTTCCTATAAAAATAGGAAATTTTTGAAAAATTTCCTATAAAAATAGGAAATTTTTGAAAAATTTCCTATAAAAATAGGAAATTTTTGAAAAATTTCCTATAAAAATAGGAAATTTTTGAAAAATTTCCTATAAAAATAGGAAATTTTTGAAAAATTTCCTATAAAAATAGGAAATTTTTGAAAAATTTCCTATAAAAATAGGAAATTTTTGAAAAATTTCCTATAAAAATAGGAAATTTTTGAAAAATTTCCTATAAAAATAGGAAATTTTTGAAAAATTTCCTATAAAAATAGGAAATTTTTGAAAAATTTCCTATAAAAATAGGAAATTTTTGAAAAATTTCCTATAAAAATAGGAAATTTTTGAAAAATTTCTTATAAAAATAGGAAATTTTTGAAAAATTTCCTAAAAAAATAGGAAATTTTTGAAAAATTTCCTAAAAAAATAGGAAATTTTTGAAAAATTTCCTATCAAAATAGGAAATTTTTGAAAAATTTCCTATAAAAATAGGAAATTTTTGAAAAATTTCCTATAAAAATAGGAAATTTTTGAAAAATTTCCTATAAAAATAGGAAATTTTTGAAAAATTTCCTATAAAAATAGGAAATTTTTGAAAAATTTCCTATAAAAATAGGAAATTTTTGAAAAATTTCCTATAAAAATAGGAAATTTTTGAAAAATTTCCTATAAAAATAGGAAATTTTTGAAAAATTTTCTATAAAAATAGGAAATTTTTGAAAAATTTCCTATAAAAATAGGAAATTTTTGAAAAATTTCCTATAAAAATAGGAAATTTTTGAAAAATTTCCTATAAAAATATTAAATTTTTGAAAAATTTCCTATAAAAATAGGAAATTTTTGAAAAATTTCCTATAAAAATAGGAAATTTTTTCCTAAAATTTTCTTATTCAAAATAAGTACCACCCTAATCCACATTCATACGATACATGTCATTTTAAATCATTTTATTCGTTAGCAAAATATTGTATTCCTTACATTCAGTCGGATATAATAATAAATATATTTTTTTTTTGCTTAATATTTTGACAGCTGTCAATAATGACAATTTAGTAGGTACTTTTGTATTGTAATACACAGATTGTTTGTAGTTTTGGTTTTGGTTGCTGCAAAAAGCTGCACATTTTACACATAAATACCCCATCCATCCGTCCGTCTGTCTGTCTGATAATGACTAAAGTAATTTGATCAGAAAGGATTACATTTTGGATATTTAACAATTGTTATTGTTGCAAAAAAAATGCAGAAAAACAACAAATGTTGTCCCACCGTCACAAAATTTAAAAACAATTTAATTAAATTAATGCGGTTTTGAGTTTATTTGTTGTCATGGCTGATTTTTTTTCAAGTTATTTTTTCTTTTGCAATTGAAATATTATAGATGAAGGCAATTAACAAAAAATGTCAATTAAATGGTAATTAAGCTCATATTTTTTTTGTCCAAGAAAAAAAAATGTACCAAATGTCTCATTAAATTTCTGTTATTTTGCCTTCACATAAAAATTACAAAAAAAAATCCAACTAAAGGATATTATGCTATATTTAAAAATTTAATATTAATTTTAGTAAATTGCTTATTTTTTATAACGAAAAAATAATTTCCTATATTTCTTATAGCAAATAAGCCGCTTTAGTCTCTTATCCTTGTTCAACATTACTTTTCCATTTTACTTTTAAAATTCCTCTTACCACTCAATTTTAATGTTAAACAGAATATTTTATCAGGCATAAAGAATTTAACATTGAAAAATCCTTAAAAACGTACAAATTTTACCTGACAAATGCTAGAAGGATAATGGTTTCAAGTTTATTCTGGTCTGTTAACTGCGGTGTATTTTTGAAAAGTACAATATTAAGTAAACATGACACATACAATAGAAAAATGAGAAAAATTAGGATCAAAAAGGATGCGATAAAAAGTTGAATATTTTAATTTAATATTTAAAAAAATTTTCGTAATATAATTTTGTATATAATTGTATTTTTGTTTAGAAACATTTTCATCTGAAACATATTTAGAAACATATGTTTCGAAACAAGTATAGAAACATATGTTTCGAAACATGTGTAGAAACTGTTTCAATTAATCATTTTTACGTAGAAAATGATCCAATGAAATATATGTATATAGAAAATATTTCAATGAAACATATTTATTTAGAAAATGTTTCAATGAAACATTTTTATAAAGAAACATTTTTATACAGAAAATGTTTTAATGAAACATTTTTATATAGAAAATGTTTCAATGAAACATTTTAATATAGAAAATGTTTCAATGAAAAATTTCATAAATCAAATGTTTCATTGAAACATTTTTATATAGAAAATGTTTCAATGAAACACTTTAATATAGAAAACTTTTCAATGAAACATTTTAATATAGAAAATTTTTTAATGAAATATTTTTACAACGAAAATGTTTCAATGCAACATTTTTTTGTAGAAAATATTTCAATAAAAATATTCAATTTTTTGTAGATAATATTTAAATGAAAAAAATGAAATGAATGAAGAAAATGTTTTAATGAAACATTTTAATATAGAAAATGTTTCAATGAAACACTTTTATATAGAAAATATTTCAATAAAACATATTTAAATAGAAAATGTTTCAGTGAAACATTTTTATATAGAAACTGTTTCAATGAAATATTTTTATATAGAAAATGTCTGAATGAAACATTTTCATATAGAAAATGTTTCAATGAAACATTTTTATATAGAAAATGTTTCAATGAAACATTTTTATATAGAAAATGTTTCAATGAAACATTTTTATATAGAAAATGTTTCAATGAAACATTTTTATATAGAAAATGTTTCAATGAAACATTTTTATATAGAAAATGTTTCAATGAAACATTTTTATATAGAAAATGTTTCAATGAAACATTTTAATATAGAAAATGTTTCAATGAAACATTTTAATATAGAAAATGTTTCAATGAAATATTTTTATAACGAAAATGTTTCAATGCAACATTTTTTTGTAGAAAATATTTCAATGAAACATTTCTATAAAGAAAATGTTTCAATAAATCATTTAAATATAAAATTGTTTCAATGAAATATTTTTCTATAGAAATGTTTCAATGAAATATTTTTCTATAGAAATGTTTCAATGAAGCATTTTTATATTGAAAATGTTTCAATGAAACATTTTTAAATAGAAAATGTTTCAATGAAACATGTTTAAATAGAAAATGTTTCATTGAAACATTTTACATAGAAAATGTTTCATTGAAACATTTTAATATAGAAAATGTTCCAACGAAACATTAATATGAATATAAAGTTTTAACGAAAATGTTTGTATAGAAAATGTTGCAATAAACAATTTCATAAAGAAAATGATTCAAAGCAACATTTTTATAAAGAAAATGTTTCAATGAAATATTTTGATATAAAAAATGTTTCAAAGAATCAATTCATAAAGAAAATGTTTCAATGAAACAATGAAATATTTTTATATAGAATAAGTTTCAATGAAACATTTTTATATAGAAAATGTATGAATAAAACATTTTTATATACAAAATGTTTCAATGAGACATTTTTATATAGAAAATGTTTCAATGGAACATTTGTTTATAGAAAGTGTTTCAATGAAACATTTTTATATAGAAAATGTTTCAATGAAACATTTTTATATAGAAAATGTTTCAATTAAACATTTTTATATAAAAAATGTTTCAATGAAACATTTTTATATAAAAAAAGTTTAAATGAAACATTTTTATATAAAAAAAGTTTAAATGAAACATTTTTATATAAAAAATGTTTCAGTGAAAAATTTTTAGATAAAAAATGTTTAAATGAAGCATTTTTATCAAAAAAATGTTTCGTTGGAGCATTTTTATATAAAAAATGTTTAATTGGAACATTTCTATATAAAAGATGTCTGAATGAAACATTTTCTATGTGAAAATGTTTCAGAGAAAGATTTTATATGTGGAAATGTTTCAGAGAAAGATTTTATATGTGAAAATATTTCAGAGAAAGATTTTATATGTGGAAATGTTTTAGAAAGACATATTTCAGAGAAACATTTTCTATATAAAAATGTTTCAGATAAACATTTTTTATATGAATATGTTTCAGAGAAACATTTTCTGTATGAAAATATTTGAGAGAAAAAATTTCTATATGAAAATTTTTTAGAGAAACATTTTCAATATAAAAATGTTTCAGAGAAGCATTTTTAATAGAAAAATGTTTCAGACAAACATTTTCTATATGGAGCTGTTCCAGAGAAAAATTTTCTGTATGAACATGTTTCAGACACTTTTTATGTGAAAACATTGTCTATATGAAAATGTTTCAGAGAAACACTTTTCATATAAAAATGTTCCAGAGAAACATTTGCTTTATGAAAATGTTTCAGAGAAACATTTGCTTTATGAAAATGTTTCAGAAAAAATTTTTCGATATGAAAATGTTTTAGAGAAACATTTTCTATATGAATATGTTTCAGAGAAACATTTTCTGTATGATAATGTTTGAGAGAAAAAATTTCTATATAAAAATATTTTAGAGAAACATTTGCTATATGAAAATGTTGCAGATAAATTTTTTCTATATAAAAATGTTTAGGAAAAACATGTTCTCTGCAAAATGTTTCAGAGAAACATTTTTTATTGAAATATGTTTCATAATATTCAGAGGCACATTTATATTTCAGAGACACATTTTAAATATAAAAATATTTCAGAGACACATTTTATGTATTCAAATGTTTCAGATACATTTCCTTGATACATTTTGTAGTCACAATATTTTCATGAATATAAAATTAAATATATTCCTTCCACTTTTCAATATTGAATATTAAAAAAGAATTTTTTCCACAGAAGTTTCACAAAATGAAAAAAAAATATATTTTTCCATAAAAAGTGAAAAAAGTACCAGGACATAAGCACGTTTAACTTGAAGTCCGTCCTTTTAAAAAGATAGTATTGGTGGATGTTGTTTTCGATACTTTACATAATAAATAAAGAATATAAATTTTTAAGGACTTAAGTAATCTACACCATCAAAGAGAATTTGTAAGTTGTTGGTGAGTGTGTGCCTGTGTTTTCAAGATATTATAGGAAACAAATTTTCCAAAGGTCACTTTGGAGGAAAATTTTTAAATTTTCTTTTCTCTTAAAGCATATGAAAGTAATTTCCAACCATCTTAGAAAATAAAGGTAATATTTTAAAATGGCGCTTCAATTTTTTTGGTGTTCGACGAAAACTTTCTATAGCGATTAGGTAAGGATTTCTGGTTGAGGAAACTTTTTAAGGTTTGAGTTAAAGTAAAAGAAGAATCTAACATGTTTAGAGTTTTTAACCTTTAAAGCAAAATAGAAAAGAATAGAAAGTGAACGAAAAAAATAAATACTTAACTACAAAAGGATATGTTCAAAAAAATAAATATCAGTTTCTTTAAATCCTCGTGTGGTTGTTAGGTTGGGATGTGGTTCACACAAATGGCAAAATCACGCAGGAACTGTAATTGGATTAGTGTCAAGGTGCCAGAGTTCCAAACACAAAGTTCTATTTATTTATTTAATTTCGTTTTTCATCTTTTTCTAGCTCGAGGCAACTGAAAGAAAGCTCAAACGAAAATGCTTAATATTAAAATGTGTAAAGCTCCCTTGAGGCTTTGCCAGCGGATACATTTCATTTTCTTAACCCAAATTGGGGGAGGTTGCCCTTCAAGAGGACTTAATGCGTTAAGATGTTCTTTTAAGAGAAATGGTTGGCTTTTAAGCAATTTGTGCGTGTTAAATTATGCCAATGCCTTCATTTTTGGTATGAGGAAAATTGCTTTGCTCTGCCACAAATACTTTAGAGAGTAGAAAAGAAAAAAAACTGTTATAATTCTAATCAGATAAATAGTAAAAACCTCAAAAGAAAACCTTCAAAAAAAGATAGCGAATTTTGTTTCGTGAAAATTAGATTAATTTAATAGGATTCCTTCAATAAGGCTAAGTATGTACCAGCCAGAATGTTTGCCTAACTTGAGGATAATGCTGTCAATTATTTGAATATATGTAAGTAAATTGGGGAAAAAATGTATGTATTTTTATTGTAGTAAAATATTTTTAACCTTATAAAAATTTTCATTATAAAAATGTCTCAAAGAAACATTTTTGGTAAAAAATGTTTAACAACATCTTTAGCATAAAAATGTATCGGAGAAACATTCCTATATAAAAATATTATATAAAACCATTTTAAATATGTAAATGTTTCAATGAAATATGTTTCAGAGAAACATTCTAGATTATTTGTTTATATATTTTATTGAACCATAAAAATGTTTCATTGAAACATTTTCGATATAAAAATGTTTCATTGAAACATTTTCTATATAAAAATGTTTCATTGAAACTTTTTCTATATAAAAATGTTTCATTGAAACATTTTCTATATAAAAATGTTTCATTGAAACATTTTCTATATAAAAATGTTTAATTGAAACATTTTCTATATAAAAATGTTTCATTGAAACTTTTTCTATATAAAAATGTTTCATTGAAACATTTTCTATATAAAAATGTTTCATTGAAACATTTTCTATATAAAAATGTTTCATTGAAACATTTTCTATATAAAAATGTTTCATTGAAACATTTTCTATATAAAAAGGTTTATTGAAACATTTTCTATATAAAAAAGTTTCATTGATACATTTTCTATATAAAAATGTTTCAGAGAAACATTTTCTATATAAAAATGTTTCAGAGAAACATTTTCTATATAAAAATGTTTCATTGAAACATTTTCTATATAAAAATGTTTCATTGAAACATTTTCTATATAAAAATGTTTCATTGAAACATTTTCTATATAAAAATGTTTCAGAGAAACATTTTCTATATAAAAATGTTTCATTGAAACTTTTTCTATATAAAAATGTTTCATTGAAACATTTTCTATATAAAAATGTTTCAGAGAAACATTTTCTATACAAAAATGTTTCAGAGAAACATTTTCTATATAAAAATGTTTCAGAGAAACATTTTCTATATAAAAATGTTTCATTGAAACATTTTCTATATAAATATGTTTCATTGAAACATTTTCTATATAAAAATGTTTCATTGAAACATTTTCTATATAAAAATGTTTCATTGATACATTTTCTATATAAAAATTTTTCATTGAAACATTTTCTATATAAAAATGTTCCAATGAAACATTTTCTATATAAAAATGTTTCATTGAAACATTTTCTATATCAAAATGTTTCATTGAAACATTTTCTATATAAAAATGTTTCATTGAAACATTTTCTATATAAAAATGTTTCATTGAAACATTTTCTATATAAAAATGTTTCATTGAAACATTTTCTATATAAAAATGTTTCATTGAAACATTTTCTATATAAAAATGTTTCATTGAAACATTTTCTATATAAAAATGTTTCATTGAAACATTTTCTATATAAAAATGTTTCATTGAAAAATTTTCTATATAAAAATGTTTCATTGAAACATTTTCTATATAAAAATGTTTCAGAGAAACATTTTCTATATAAAAAAGTTTCATTGAAACTTTTTCTATATAAAAATGTTTCATTGAAACATTTTCTATATAAAAATGTTTCATTGAAACATTTTCTATATAAAAAAGTTTCATTGAAACATTTTCTATATAAAAATGTTTCAGAGAAACATTTTCTATATAAAAATGTTTCAGAGAAACATTTTCTATATAAAAATGTTTCAGAGAAACATTTTCTATATAAAAATGTTTCAGAGAGACATTTTCTATATAAAAATGTTTCATTGAAACATTTTCTATATAAAAATGTTCCAATGAAACATTTTCTATATAAAAATGTTTCATTAAAACATTTTCTTTAAAAAACGTTTCTCTGAAACATTTTCTGTATAAAAATATTAGGTTTAAACATTTTCTAAACAAAAATGTTTCTTTGAAACATTTTCTATATAAAAATGTTTCATCGAAACATTTTCTATATAAAAATGTTTCATTGAAACATTTTCTATATAAAAATGTTTCATTGAAACTTTTTCTATATAAAAATGTTTCATTGAAACATTTTCTATATAAAAATGTTTCATTGAAACATTTTCTATATAAAAAAGTTTCATTGAAACATTTTCTATATAAAAATGTTTCAGAGAAACATTTTCTATATAAAAATGTTTCAGAGAAACATTTTCTATATAAAAATGTTTCAGAGAACCTTTTTGTGTATAAAAATGTTTCATTGAAACATTTTCTATATAAAAATGTTTCATTGAAACATTTTCTATATAAAAATGTTTCATTGAAACATTCTCTATATAAAAATGTTTCATTGAAACATTTTCTATATAAAAATGTTTCATTGAAACATTTTCTATATAAAAATGTTTCATTGAAACATTTTCTATATAAAAATGTTTCATTGAAACATTTTCTATATAAAAATGTTTCATTGCAACATTTCCTATTTAAAAATGTTTCATTAGAACATTTTCTATATAAAAATATTCTGTTGAAACATTATATGCACTTTCTATATACAAATGTTTCATGTAAACATTTTCTATATAAAAATGTTTCAGAGAACCTTTTTGTATATAAAAATGTTTCATTGAAACATTTTCTATATAAAAATGTTTCATTGAAACATTTTCTATATAAAAATGTTTCATTGAAACATTTTCTATATAAAAATGTTTCATTGCAACATTTCCTATTTAAAAATGTTTCATTAAAACATTTTCTATATAAAAATATTCTGTTGAAACATTATATGCACTTTCTATATACAAATGTTTCATGTAAACATTTTCTATATAAAAATGTTTCATTGAAACATTTTCTATATAAAAATGTTTCATTGAAACATTTTCTATATAAAAATGTTTCATTGAAACATTTTCTATATAAAAATGTTTCATTGAAACATTTTCTATATAAAAATGTTTCATTGAAACATTTTCTATATAAAAATGTTTCATTGAAATATTTTCTATATAAAAATGTTTCACTGAAACATTTTCTTAACAAAAATGTTTCAGAGAATTTTCTCTGAAACATTTTTTTTGTTTTGAAGAAAAATTTTTAAGAGTAAAATGTTTCTGAGAAACATTTTCTATACAAAAATGTTTAAGATACATTTTTATTATAAAAATGTATATAGAAAATGTTTTTCAAGAGAAAAAAGTGGGTATATATATTTTTATCTAAAAATATTTCAGGAAAACATTTTTTAACTTAAAATGTTTTAGAGCAATTTTTTCTATGCATACAAAAATGTTTCAGAGCAACATTTTCAATAAAAAACTATTCTAACATACAAAAAAATTTCTCTTATTAAAATTCTCATGTGTTGCTCTACAAAATCCATTATTTTTCGCTTTGATTAATATTATTTTATATCAAAATTTTGTATGTATATTTTGTCTCATAGGCAGAGATTCCCTTAAAAGCTTATTAAGTAATCAAATACAAATTATGCTTATTTTCAAACAAAACAATTTTGAAAACATATATTTTCAAACTTAATGGCCATATGCTTTTAACAAAAGCAAAAAAATATATTCCCATAATTATTCTTTAAAGCCAAAAAAAGATATTCAAAATCTAAGACAAAGTACTTGAAAAACATTAAACGACCTTTGAATTTCAAATTTAACAAAATATATTTGAAATATTTTAAACAATAAATTTTAAATAAAAATATATGAAATTCAAAACCACATTAACTGAAAACTTATTCAGAAAAAAAGAGCCCATGTTGAGAAAGGCTCTTGTCTTAATAATTGAGATACATACAATTTTTTTTCTTTTTTTTTTGTAAAATGATGCAACATTGTTGTTTGGATATATATAAGTATATAAAAATGAATTTAAAATTTTCAAAGCCTCAACAAAAAAATAACAGAGAAAAATTTGTTTAACAAAATGTTTACATATGTTATCTGCAATTGTTCTGCTCTGTCCATTGGACCATTCAAAATTGTTTATTCCTAACAACAACAAAAAAAGTCTGAAACATTTGTTGACATAAATGGAATTATAAAAAAGACAGAAAAAGACATTACAAAAAGAATCATGACAAGAAAAAAAAATGAAAAAAGACGCATCCATAAAAATCCATAAATATCTACATGTTGACAGTTTTAATAACATTTGAAAACATTTGGGTCTCTTACAGCAACAAAAAAAACATAATAACCATTTACAGAAAAACTTGACTTAAAATATCTAAAAAAATAAAATAACTAAAAAAAATAAATTCTTATCAAAAGAATTTGTTCTTGTGTATGTAGATTCTACTCCCAAGATCTAATGTTTTTTCAAAAACTGACAAAATCTTTATCTTTTCCTTTTTTACAGCTGCTCTAAAAAGTATCCATCTAAATATATTCACTTCAATCTTTTTGTACAAATCTCATGGATAAGTATCTTCTTTTTTTCGAATTTTTCCTGCATATAGATTTTTATGCTAATGAGACATTTGAAGTGAAAGAAATCATGTTTTTGTCTATTCCAGAAAAAAATGTTGCTAGGAGTTTTCTTAAAATGAGGTCACTTCAGATTTGTATCTTAGCAAGACTTAATGTTGTCTCTTAGAACCTTAACAATTACCCCACACCCACTATATACATACAAATGTAGTAATGGGTCATTTGATAGTGATAAATGTTCGAAAATCTTTGAAATATTAAACCGAAACAATTGATTAATGTTGAACACTTTTATAAGTTTCTTTCAATAACTATTTTTACACATAAAATGTTTCTAGCAAATAGTTTCATATAGGAAATATTTCACAGAAACAATTTAATATAAAAAAATGTTTTACAGGTATATTTGTATCTGAAACATGAAAATATAGAAAACATATTCCATTGACAAATTTTTATGTGGGAAATATTTCATTTAAACATTTTTATATGCAAAATGTTTCAGTGAAACATTTTAATATAGGAAATTTTTCAATAAAACATTTTTGTATAGAAAATGTTTTTAAGAAACAGTTTTAAATAGAAAATGTATCAATGAAACATTGTTATATAGAAAATGTTTCTCAGAAACATTTTTATACAGAAAAAGTTTCTCAGAAACATTTTTATACAGAAAATGTTTCTGAGAAACATTTTTATATGGAAAATGTTTTTGAGAAACATTTTTATATAGAAAATGTTAATGAGAAACATTTTTATATAGAAAATGTTTCTGAGAAATATTTTTATATAGAAAATAGTTCTGAGAAACATTATTATATAGAAAATGTTTCTGAGAAATATTTTGGTACAGAAAATGTTTCTGAGAAACATTTTTTTATAGAAAATGTTTCTGAGAAACATTTTTGTATAGAAAATGTTAATGAGAAACATTTTTATATCGAAAATGTTTCTGAGAAACATTTTTATATAGAAAATGTTTCTGAGAAACATTTTCATATAAAAAATGTTTCGGAGAAATATTTTTATATAGAAAATGTTTCTGAGAAACATTTTTATATATAAATGTTTCACAAAAACATTTTAATATAACAAATATTTCTGTGATACATTTTTATATAGAAAATGTTTCTGAGAAACATTTTTATATAGAAAATGTTTACGAGAAAAATTTTTATATTGAAAATCTTTCGATGAAACATTTTTATATAGCAAATGTTTCTGAGAAACATTTTTAAACATAAAATGTTTCTAAGAAACATTTTTATAAAGAAAATGTTTTTGACAAACATTTTAATATAGAAAATATTTCAAGGAAATATATTTATAAAACTATTTATAATAAAAATGTTTCTGAGAAACGCTTTTATATAGAAAAAGTTTCTAATAAACATTTTTATATAGAAAATGTTTCTGAGGAACATTCTTATATAGGTAACGTTTCTGAGAAACATATTTATATAGCAAATGTTTCTAAAAACATTTTTATATAGAAATTTTTTCTGAGAAACTTTTTTATACAGAAAATATTTCTAGGAAGCTTGTTTGTATCGAAATTGTTTATGAGAAACATTTTTATATAGAAAATGTTTCTCAGAAACATTTTTATATAGAAAACGTTTCTGAGAAACATTTCTATAAAAATGTTTCTCAGAAACATTCTTTTATAGAAAATATTTCTGAGAAACATTTTTGTACAGCAAATGTTTCTGAGAAACATTTTTATATAGAAAATTTTTCTTAGAAAAATTTTTATATAGAAAATGTTTCCTAGAAACATTTTAATATAGATAATGTTATTGAAAAACATTTTAATATAGAAAATGTTTCTCAAAAATATTTTTATATAGAAAATGTTTCATAGGAACATTCTGATAAAGAAAAAAGACATTGCAAGAAACATTTTTATAAAGAAAATGTTTATAAGAAGAATTTGTATATAGAAAATGCTCCAGAGAAACATTTTTTATAGAAAATATGTCTGAGAAACATTTTTATATAGATAATATTTCTGAGAAACATTTTTATATAAAAAATGTTTCAATGAACAATTTTTTTTATAGAAAATGCTTCAATGAACAATTTTTTTAATAGAAAATGTTACAGTGAACATTTTTTTTTATAGAAAATGTTTCTTTGGAACATTGTGACAACACAACGAAAATGTTTCTACAAAACATTTTGATAAAGAAAATGATTTTGAGAAAAATGTTTATATAGAAAATGTTTCATAGAAACATTTCTTATATAAAAAATGTTTCTAAGAAAATGTTTCAGTGAAACATATAGCAAATCAGTGAAACATTTTATATAGAAAATGTTTCAGGGAAACAGTTTTATACAGAAAATATTTCAATGAAACATTTTTATATATTATAGAAATGTTTCAATGAAACATTTAAATATAGAAACTATTTCTGAGAAACATCTTTATATAAAAAATGTTTCTGAGAAACATTTTTATATAGAAAATATTTCAGAGAAACATTTTTATATAGAAAATGTTTCTGAGAAACATTTTTATATAGAAAATGTTTCTGAGAACCTTTTTTATATAGAAAATGTTTCTGAGAAACATTTTTATATAGAAAATGTCTCTGAGAAACATTTTTATATAGAAAATGTTTCAAAGAAACATTTTTATATAGAAAATGTTTCTGAGAAACATTTTTATTTAGAAAATGTTTCTGAGAAACATTTTTATATAGAAAATGTTTCTGAGAAACTTTTTTATATAGAAAATATTTCTGAGAAACATTTTTATATAGAAAATGTTTCTGAGAAATATTTTTATATAGGAAATGTTTCTGAGAATCATTTTTGTATAGAAAATGCTTCTGAAAAACAATTTTATATAGAAACATTTTGTATATAAAAATGTTTCTAAGAAATATTTTTAAGTAGAAAATCTTTCAGAAAAAAAATTTTATGTAGAAAATGTTTCTGAGAAACGTTTTTAGATAGAAATTTACAAAAGAAACATTTTATCTGGAAAATGTTTCAATGAAACATTTTTATATAGAAAATGTTTTAATGACAAATATTTATGTAGAAAATGTTTCATTGAAACTTGTTTGTATAAAAAAATTTTTATTGAAACATTTTCATATAAAAAATGTTGCAATAATACATTTTCATATAAAAATGTCTCAATAAGCAGCTATGCAACGAAGCATTTTCATACCTAATTTTGTTTTTAAAAGCAATTCGGATTTTAATTTTTTTGTGAAACATTTCCACAATAAAAATGTTTAAATGATCAATTATCAAATTTAAATTAATTCTCAAATTGGTTTTCAGAAATGAAACATTTCAATTTAATTTAAAACTCATTATTTCACATTTATGTTCTATATAACATAAAGAAAGAAAAAGCTCATCTATATTTCAACATTTTATTATAATTTCTGCACAATTTTGCCTCCCCTTAAAGAAAAAATTTATAAAAATGAATTATTACCAGAGCAATAAAATTTTTTTTACTTAGACACACAAATATCATATTTTATAAGTTTTTTTTTTTTTGTTATACAAAAATACACCAAATAGGAATATATAGAGTCAATTTATAACAAAAAAAAAAAAAAAAAGAAACTTGAAAAGAACCGAAAAAAAAGATGAGTTTCTCTAGGAATTGTGGTACTAACTAAATGCACAAAAACCAAAAATGGTATGAAAAAAAAACTTAATAAAATTAATGACTTTTTATAACTATGATACATGGCATATCGGTACATATAGAGCATAAGTATAGCACCACTAAAATACCATAAATATGTAGACGTTCATTTATATGTTAAATGAAAAATGGCGCATAAATTTAACCACATACAAACATATAAACTACTTAACCATACAAGCGCAAAGAATTTTCAAATAAGCTATTAACATTAAATTTTTTGCTTTATCCTTATTCTAAACCATGAAAGGAAGTTTTAAACAGATAATAATGTTTTTTGTAGTATTTTAAAGATATTTTATAAAAATTTGAGGCGGGCCATGTTAAGAACTTTGGAATTTTAAAACTATGCAAGGATTAATTTTCAAAAAATACAACTAAAGTCTCCTTTGAACGATTTTCGAATTTTCGTTGAAATATAACAATTTATGTTTAACTGTCTTTAAAATTTTTGCACTTTTCAAAAATCAGAACTATAAATTATAAAAAATCTGAGGCGGGCCATAATTGAGAAGTTTAGTCAAAATTTCTAAACTTCATTTTATATTTTCAAAAATTATTTTTCTACTTCTAAAAAGGGATTTAATAGTGTTAACATTACATTTTTGGAAAAAGATTTTCCGTAGAAAATTTTTTGAAATAAAACTTTTCTCTAGAAAATTTTTGAAAAATTTTTGAAAAATTTTTTTAAATTAAAAATTTTTTTTTGGTATAAAATTTTTCTATAGAAAATTTTCGGACCTAAATTTCTTCTATAGAAAGTTTTAAGAAAAAAAATTTCTATTGAAAATTTTTGGTATACAATTTTTTTATAGAAAATTTTTGGAATAAAATTCTTCCATAGACAATTTTTTTCTAGAAAAAAATTTTGGAATAATGTTTTCTATTGAAAAATTTTGGAATAAAATTTTCCTAAGGAAAATATTTGGAATACTATTTTTCTCTAGAAAATTTTTAGAATAAAATTTTTCTATAGAAAATCTATAGAAAATTCTATAGAAAAATTTTTCTTTAGAAAATTTTTGTAACATAATTTTTTTCGGAAATTTTTCTCTAGAAAATTTTTGGAATAAAATTTTTCTCTAGAAAATTTTTGGAATAAAATTTTTCTATAGAAAATTTTTTGGAATAAAATTTTCATATAGAAAATTTTTAGAATAAAATTTTTTTCTAATAAATTTTTAGAATAAAATTTTTCTTTAATAAATTTTTAGAATAAAATTTTAGTAATAAAATTTTTCTTTAGAAAATTTTTGAAATATAATTTTTTTATACAAAATTTTTTTAATAAAATTTTTCTATAGAATATTTTTTCCAATAAAGTTTTTGAAATAAAATTTTCCTATAGAAAATTTTTAGAATAAAATTTTTCTCTAGAAAATTTTTAGAATAAAATTTTTCTCTAATAAATTTTTAGAATAAAATTTTTGTAGTATAATTTTTTTATAGGAAATTTTCGGAATAAAATTTTTCTTTAGAATATTTTTGGAATAAAATTTTCTATAGAAAATTTTTGGAATACAATTTTTCTCTAGGAAATTCTTAGAATAAACTTTTTGTATAGAAAATTTTTGGAATAAAATTTTTCTATAGAAAATTGTTAGAATAAAATTTTTCTGTAGAAAATTTTTGTAATATAATTCTTCTAAAGAAAATTTTTGGAATAAAAATTTTCTCTAGAAAATTTTTTGAATAAAATTTTGGTATGGAAAATTTTTCTCTAGGAAATTTTTGGAATAAAATTTTTTTATGGAAAATTTTTGGAATAAAATTTTTTTATACAAAATTGTTAGAATAAAATTTTTTTGTAAAAAATTTTTGTAATATAATTCTTCTATAGAAAATTTTTGGAATAAAATTTTTCTATAGAAAATTTTTGATATCAAATTTTTTCCAAGAAATTTTTAGATTAAAATTTTTTTATGGAAAATTTTTCTATAGAAAATTGTTAGAATGAAATTTTTCGGTAGAAAATTTTTGTAATATAATTCTTCTATAGAAAATTTTTGGAATAAAATTTTTCTATAGAAAATTTTTGGAATCAAATTTTTTCCAAGAAATTTTTAGAATAAAATTTTTTTATGGAAAATTTTTCTATAGAAAATTGTTAGAATGAAATTTTTCGGTAGAAAATTTTTGTAATATAATTCTTCTATAGAAAATTTTTGAAAATAAAATTTTTCTATAGCACATTTAATAAAATTTTGCTATGGAAAATTTTTCTCTAGAAAATTTTTGGAATAAAATTTTTTTATGGAAAATTTTTGGAATAAAATTTTTTTATGGAAAATTTTTGGAATAAAATTTTTTTATGGAAAATTTTTGGAATAAAATTTTTTTATACAAAATTGTTAGAATAAAATTTTTTTGTAGAAAATTTTTGTAATATAATTCTTCTATAGAAAATTTTTGGAATAAAATTTTTCTATAGATAATTTTTGAAATCACATTTTTTCCAAGAAATTTTTAGAATAAAATTCTTTTATGGAAAATTTTTCTATAGAAAATTGTTAGAATAAAATTTTTCTGTAGAAAATTTTTGTAATATTATTCTTCTATAGAAAATTTTTGGAATAAAATTTTTCTCTAGAAAATTTTTAGAATAAAATTTTGCTATGGAAAATTTTTGGAATAAAATTTTGTTATAGAAAATTTTTACAATAAAAATTTTTTCGTATAGAAAATTTTTGGAATAATATTTTTCTCTAGAAAATTTTGAAAACAAAATTTTCTATAAAAAAATTTTGGAATAAAATTTTCTATAAGCAATTTTTGGAATAAAATTTTTCTTTCTATAGAAAATGTTTAAAATAAAATTCTTATTGAACATTTTTGGAATAAAATTTTCCTATAGAAAATTTTTGCAATATAATTTTTCTCTAGAAAATTCTTAGATTAAAATTTTTCTATGGAAAATTTCGGCATATAATTTTTCTGCAGAAAATTATTGGAATAAAATTTTTCTTTATAAAATTTTTGTAATATATTTTTTTTTAGGAAATTTTGAAACAAAAGTTTTCTCTAGAAAATTTTTGGAATAAAAATTTATGATATGAACCTGAGCCCGGATTCGAACCCACAACCTCTTAACATAAAATTTTTCTATTGAAATTTTTGGAATAAAATTTTCTAAAGAAAATTTTTGGAATATAGTTTTTTTCTAGAAAATTTTTGTATAGAAAATTTTCGGAACAAAATTTTTGTGAAGAAAATTTTTGGAATAAAACTTTTCAATAGAAAATTTTTGGTGAAACATTTTCTATTGAAAGTTTTTGGATAAAATTATTCTCCAGAAAATTTTTGGAATAAATTTTTTTGTAAAGACAATTTTTGGAATAAAATTTTCCTATAATATTTTTCTTAGAAAATATAAAAATATAATATTTTTCTTAGAAAATTTTTAGAATAAAACATTACTGTAGAAGACTTTTGTAATAAATCTTTTCTATAAAATTATTGGAATACAATTTTTCTTTAGAAAATTTTTGTAGTATAATTTTTTTCTAGGATATTTTTGGAAAAATATTATTCTTTAGGAAATTTTTGGAAATTTATCTTTAGAAAATTTTTGAAACATTTTTCTCTAGAAATTTTTTGGAATTACTTTTGTATAGAAAATTTTTGGAATAAAATTTTTCTCTAGAAATTTTTTAGACTAAAATTTTTCTATAGAAAACTTTTGGAATGAAGTTTTTCTATAGAAAATTTTTGGAATGAAATTTTTCTATAGAAAATTTTTGGAATGAAATTTTTCTATAGAAAATTTTTCAAATTTTTTTTCATTTTATTTTTGAAATAATTGCTTTTCTGCTTCGAAAAGAACTTTAAACCTGCTAAAATTTAATTTTTGTCTTGTAGAGTTTAAAATAAAAAAAACTTACCCTTAAATAAAGTTTACTCAGGAGCTTTTAAATAAACCTTATACATTCGTACCGAAAGTTCATTTATGGAGCTTTTGAAAATAATAACATAGACAAAAGTTTTATTTACATTAAATTACATTGAGCATTTGGAGCAATAGTTTTTTCTTACAAAAATTTCATATATTCGCATATATAGAATTTTATTCATATAATTTCAAAACAATTTTATATTCTCTAAATTTAAAAAAATAAAATATTAAAAACTAAATATTATTTGTATGCATTTTGCAAGAGATAAAATTCTAACATATAAAGTTTTTGAACAAATTTTTTTTGTCTTGTTCAACAAAAAAGTTTTTTTTGGGTAACTTTTTTTTATGGGGTCTTTTAGTTTTCGAAAGTAGTTTTATGATGTGAGTAAAAATAATGGAAATAGTAGCAAAGTTGTTAAGTAATTTGATATTTGGAAAAAGTACTTAAAGTTGTGAACTTTGTTAGAAATTTAAAATTTTGGAAAATTTTATTTAAAACTTAGTTTTAATGGCTGGATGGTTTTGTTGTAGAAGAGGTAAAAGAAAATTCTTCTATTCTTTATATTAATATGAAATCATTATGAAAAGTATACTTTGTAATATTTTTTTTTTAAGCCCTAAATTAGGCACTATAATCTTTAAAAAAATTCAGATTTCTGTTCCTATTGATTTTCGCGTTTAAGACCCAGGCCTTCAATTGTAGCAGCTAAAAAAATGTTTCTGTAGAAAATTTTTGGAATAAAATTTTTTTATAGAAAATTTTTGAAATAAAATTTTTCTATAGAAAATTTTTTGAATTAAATTTTTCTATAGAAAATTTTTAATACAAATTTTTTATAAAAAAATTTTTAATATACAATTTTTCTAAAAAAATTTTTAATATAAAATTTTTCTAAAAAAATTTTTTGAAATAAAATTTTTCTATAGAAAATTCTTGGAATAAAATTTTTCTATAGAAAATTTTTGGAATAAAATTTTTCGACAGAAAATTTTTTAAATAAAATGTTTTATACAAAATCTGTAAAAAAAAACTAACTTTGGAATAAAATTTTTAAAACGCAATTTTTGTATAGAAAATTTCTAGAATAACATTTTTTTATAGAAAATTTTTGTGATAAAATTTTTCTTTAGAAATTATATGGTATAATATTATATTATTATATTGTATGTTATAATAAAATTTTTCTAAAGAAAATGTTTCTGTACAAGACTTTTGGATTCAAATTTTTTAATAGAAAATTTTTGGAATAAAATTTTTGTAAAGAAAATTTTTAAAATAAATTTCTATAGAAAATTTTGTATATAAAATTTTTCTAAACCAATTTTTTGAATAAAATTTCTCTTTAGAAAATTTTTTGAATAACATTTTTTTCTAGAAAATTTTTTGAATAAAGTTTTTTTCTAGAAAATTTTTGGAATAAAATTTTTTCTAGAAAATTTTTGGAATAAAATTTTTCTCTAGAAAATTTATAAAGTAAAATGTTTCTTTTGGAAAATTTATAAAGTAAAATGTTTCTTTTAGAAAATCTTTGTAATACAATTTTTTGTAAAAATATTTTTTTTGTTTTTCACTTACCTTGAATTCCTGGCAGCAGGATCGTTGTTATTAGCAGCGACAAATAGAAAATTAAATTATATATTCCACCTTTAACACCCGAACGTAACATTCTATTCACATGGATCTTATCCTGAGGTTTTTGTTGAAGATGTCTTGTATGATTACTATGAACCTTAAGAGGAGTGCAACAACAATGACAGCTCTCGTTACAAGAACTGCTTGAGGAAAATGTCATATTTATAACATTTTTCTTTAAACAAGATTTCAACATTAAGTGTCAATGTTTGAATACAATTTATTGTATTTTTTTGAATATAAAAGAAATTTTTAAATTTCTTCGAGACAACTTTCTGGTAGTATATTTATTGGCAGTAATTTTTAGCTATAAAATATAGCATACTTTTAGGTGGGTGCTTGTTATTGTGTTTATGCTGCAGAGACTTTCATGTTTTGTTGTTTATTTTTTATTGTTTGCTTTCAAGTTATTGTATTTTGAAAATTTTATTACTTATTTGTATTTTATATTTTGTTTGTAGTTTTTTTTTGTTGTTGTTCGTTTTTTATAAAAGAATTTATTTTATTTGTTAAGCTTTTTTTGTTTGCATTTTTAGTTGCAAGTTTTTTCCCTTCAAGGCTAGAAGGAAACTATAGAATTGAGTGTCAAGTACAATAGTACTAGCGAGCTATTTGGTAGTGTAATATAACCTTGCACTTGATCTTTAGCACTAGTAGCAATGCAACATCTAAAAAAAACAACAACAATAATGTCCTTTTCCTTTAGAGCTGTAAACTTAAAATGGCAAAAAGGAATTTTCAGTCAGACACATACAATTTTTTTGTTTTGTTGCAACTTGCAAGTGACTCGGCGACACCACGTACTAGCTCTAGTCCTGGCGTCTGTTTTACAATACAATTCCTTTATAGTATGTCTGTGTATGTAAACACTATAGAGTGGCAAAAAAAAAGGATGTTGAAATTGTTAAGTATCGTCCTTAAGCTCAATCTAGCAGTAGCGGCTAGGAAGTGGAAGTGGAAATGGAAGTGGCAACCAACAAAAAGGACATTCACCATAAAATGCTTAAACTTGAAGTTTTTATGAGCGTCTTGTTACGTTCACAGCAATTTATCACTTTGCCCGAGAATAATGTCACACTTCTTCTTTCTTTACTTCTTTTCTTGCTTCAGTTGCACGAACAAGTCTACAATGAATTTTTACACAACATTTCTAGAGTCTGTAAAATTTTTCGTTTTTATAGTTCCAACTAACTAATGTTGCTCTATTTGTTATTTAGTTGTTATTATTTATGTTTTTTAAAAATTATTTATATAAATGTTTATGAGCAAAATAAAAAAGATATTGTATAAAAATGTTGTAATTGTTGGCTGTTGAGTCTTTGCGTTTAGAAAAAGTTGACAAATATTGTCACGTTGAAGCAGGCAGCTTAAGTTTGCTACGTGTCTGAATTTAGATGCAACAATTGTTGTATAAAAATCTGCAAAGAGAATAGAAAAAAATGAATCAATTAAAAATTATTTATGATACAAATGTTTAAGATATAATTTAAATTAAATATTTAGCTCGTTATTAATAAACAAAAATAATGTTATGACAAACACATAAATCACATTTTTCATTATTTTTTCTTAAATATTTTTATCAAAAATTTTTCTATGCAACATTCTCTTATCAAAAATTTCTTTATCAAAAATTTTTTATAGAAATTTTTTTAATTAAAATTTATAAGAAATTTTTTTATCAAAAATTTTTCTATAGAAAATTTCATTATCAAAAATTTTTCTATAGAAAACTTCATTATCAAAAATGTTTTTATAGAAAATTTTTTCATCAAAAAATAACAAAATTGTCGGGATGTAAATATTATTGAAAAAGAATGACTATTCGCATTTGATCCCAAGTCTATTACAAAAATAAGTAATAATGCGAGGTTTTCGATCTGTCTAAATTGGGGATAATCCTCCTGAAGAGATGGCCTAACCAACCATTGAAACGCGTCGAGGAATTTTGGTTTCTCCGCAAGCAATTTTTGGCTTTTTGTCAATAAATTGGTCTGTTACATTAATAAATAAATGTAAGAGATTTGGGATCAAATGTGAATAGTCATTCTTTTTGAAAAATGTTCATAAAATTTTTTTATCAAAAATTTTTCATAGAAAATTTTTTTATCAAAAATATTTCTAAAGAAAATTTTCTTATAAATAAGTTTTCTAAAAAAATTTTTATTTAAAAATTTTTCTATAGAAAATTTGTTTATCAAAAATTTTTTTATATAAAGTTTGTTTATCAAAAATTTTCTATAGATAATTTTTTTATCAAAAATTATAGAAAATTTGTTATCTAAGAAATTTCGATAGAAATTTTATATAAAAAATTTTTTTGTCAAAAATGTTTCAATAGAAAATTTATCTTAAAATTTATCTATAGAAATTTTTTTTATCAAAATTTTTCTATAGAAAATTTTTCGATAGAAATTTTTTTTATCAAAAATTTTTCTATAAAGGTATCCTTATCAAAAATTTTTCTATAGAAAATTTCTTTATCAAAAATTTTTCTATAGAAAATTTTTTTATCAAAAATTTTTCTTTAGAAAATTTTTTTATCAAACATTTTTCTATAGAAAATTTTTTTAATAAAAATTTTTCTATAGAAAATATTTTTAACAGAAATTTTTCTATAGAAAATATTTTTAAGAAAAATTTTTCTATAGAACCTTTTTTTTATCAAAAATTTTTTCTATAGAAAATTTGTTTCTTAAAAGTTTTTCTATAGAAAAATTTTTCAACAAAAATTTTTCTATAGAAAACTTTTTATTAAATGTTTTTTTAGAAGAATTTTTAATAAAAAATTTTCTATAGAAAAATTTTTGATAAAAAAATTTTCTATAGAAAAATTTTCTATAGAAAAAATTTTGATATAAAAATTTTGTAAGAAAAAGTTTTGATAAACAAAGTTTCTTCAAAAAAAATGTTTGTATCAAATTTTTTTCTATAGAAAATTTTTTTATCAAAAATGTTTCTATAGAAAATTTGTTTATCAAAAATTTTTCTATAGAAATATTTGTTATCAACAAATTTTCTCTGAATTTTTTTTTTTCAAAATTATAGAAAATTTGTTATCAATAGAAATTTCGATAGAAATTTTCCATAGACAATTTTTTTTTGATCAAAAATGTTTCTATAGAAAATTTTTTTATCAAAATTTTTCTACAGAAAATTTTTTAATCAAAATTTTTTCTATACAAAAATTTTTAATCAAAAATTTCTCTTAGAAATATTTTTTATCAACAATTTTTCTATACAAAATTTCTTTATCAAAAAGTTTTGTATAGAAATTTTTTTATCAAAAATTTTTTTTATAGAAATAATTTTATTAAAAAAATTTTTTAAAGAAAACTTGTTTATTAAAAATTTTTCTATAGAAAATTTTTTTATCAAAAAACTTTCAATAGAAAATTTTTTTATAAAAAAATTTTCGATAGAAAATTTTTTTATCAAAAATTTTCCATAGAGAATTTTTTTATCAAAAATTTTTGTATAAAGAATTTTTTCATCCAAAATTTCTCTTTAAAAATTTTCTTATCAAAACTTTTGCTATAGAAAATTCGTTTATCAAAAATGTTTCTATTAAAATTTTTTTATCAAAAAGTTTTTCACGGAAATTTTTTATCAAAAATTTTTGTATAGAAAATTTTTATATCAAAAATTTTTGTATAGAAAACTTTTATAAAAAATTTGTCTATAGAAAATTTGTTTATCAAAAATTTTTCTATACAAAATTTTTTTATCAAAAATTTTTCTTTAGAAATTTTTTTTTATCAAAAATTTTTCTATAGAAAATTTATTTATCAAAAATTTTTCTTTAGAAATTTTTTTATCAAAAGTTTTTCTATAGAAAATTTTTTTATTAAAAATTTCTTTATCAAAAAATTTTCGATACAAATTTTTGCTAACAAAAAATTTTCTATACAAATTTTTTTTATCAAAATTTTTTCTTTAGAAAATTTTTTTATCAAACATTTTTCTATACAAAATTTTTTTATAAAAAATTTTTTAGTTGATAGTGTGAGCTTTTACTTATGGTTTTCAATCATAATTCGTAATGATTGTGTTATTAAAATAGGTAATTATGAGAGGTTTTCGATCTGTCTCAAAGAAGGGATACTCCTCCTGAAGAGGTGGTCTTACCAACCATCGAAACGCATCGAGGAACAGGTTATCCCCACAAACATTTTTGTTTTTTTTCAATAAATTGTCTGTTACATTAATAAAGAAATAAATGTAACGGATAGAAACAAAAGCAAATAATTTTTATTTCTGAAGAAAATTTTTTTATCAAAAATTTTTTTAATAGAAATTTTTCTACACAACATTTTTTTATCAAAAATTTTTGTATAGAAAATTTTTTATAAAAAATTTTTGTATAGAAAATGTTTTTGTGAAAAATGTTTCAATAGAAAATTGTATTATCAAAAATTTTTCTATAAAAATATTTTTGATCAAAAATGTTTCAATAAAAAATTGTTTTATTAAAAATTTTTCTATAGAAATTTTTTTATCAAAAATTTTTCAATAAAAAATTTTTCGATAGAAAATTTTTTTTTATCAACATTTTTTTTTTTTTTAAATGTTTCTATAGAAAATTTGTTTATCAAAAATTTTTCTATAGAAAATTTTTTTATCAAAAATGTTTCAGTAGAAAATTGTTTTATTAAAAATTTTTCTATAGAATATGTTTTTATCAAAAATTTTTTTATCTAAAATTTTTCTACAGAAAATATTTTTATAAAAATATTTTTGATCAAAAATGTTTCAATAAAAAATTGTTTTATTACAAATTTTTCTATAGAAAATTTTTTTATCAAAAATTTTTCTATCAAAATTTTTGAATTAAAAATTTTTCGATAGAAAATTTTTTTATCAACATTTTTTTTTTTTCAAAAATGTTTCTATAGAAACTTTGTTTATCAAAAATTTTTCTAGAGAAAATTTTTTTATCAAAAATGTTTCAGTAGAAAATTGTTTTATCAAAAATTTTTCTATAGAAAATTTTTTTATCAAAAATATTTTTATCGAAAATTTTTCTACAGAAAATTTTTCTATAGAAAATTTTTTTATAGAGAATTTTTTTATCAAAAATTTTTCTATCAAAATTTTTCAATAAAAAATTTTTCGATAGAAAATTTTTTTGTCAACATTTTTTTTCAAAAATGTCTCTATAGAAAAATTGTCTATAAAAAAATTTCTATAGAAAAATTGTTGTTAAAAAAATTGTCTATAGAAAAATTTTAATAAAAAATTTTCTGTAGAAAAATTTTCGATAAAAAAATTTTTGATAAAAAAATTTTCTGTAGAAAAATTGTTGATAAAACAATTTTCTATTGAAGAAAATTGTTTTATCAAAAATTTTTTATAGAAAATTTTTTTATAGAGAATTTTTTTATCAAAAATTTTTCTATCAAAATTTTTCAATAAAAAATTTTTCGATAGAAAATTTTTTTGTCAACATTTTTTTTCAAAAATGTCTCTATAGAAAAATTGTCTATAAAAAAATTTTCTATAGAAAAATTGTTGTTAAAAAAATTGTCTATAGAAAAATTTTAATAAAAAATTTTCTGTAGAAAAATTTTCGATAAAAAAATTTTTGATAAAAAAATTTTCTATAGAAAAATTGTTGATAAAACAATTTTCTATTGAAGAAAATTGTTTTATCAAAAATTTTTCTATAGAAAATTTTTTTATCAAAAATTTTTCTATCAAAATTTTTCAATAAAAAATTTTTCGATAGAAAATTTTTTATCAACATTTTTTTTTCAAAAATGTCTCTATAGAAAAATTGTCTATAAAAAAATTTTCTATAGAAAAATTGTTGTTAAAAAAATTGTCTATAGAAAAATTTTAATAAAAAATTTTCGATAAAAAAATTTTTGATAAAAAAATTTTCTATAGACAAATTTTTGATAAAACATAGAAAAATTTTAATAAAAAATTTTCTGTAGAAAAATTTTCGATAAAAAAATTTTGCTACAGAAAATTTTTTATTAAAATTTTTCTATAGAAAATTTTTTTAACAAACATTTTTCTATAGAAAATCTTTTAATAGACAATTTTTTATCAAAAATTTTCAATAGAAATTTTCTGTCAAAAGTTTTTTTTATCAAAATTTTTTTAGAAAGTTTTTCCACAGAAAACAAAATTTATATCATAATCTATTAGAGGACTACAAAAAATTCCTTGAAAAGACCAAGTAGAGGAAAATCTTTCAAAGCTTGTCTTATGAAATTCGAAAATATGTACATAAGATCGAAGTGCATGGATTTTAACATATACTCGACCTTTGACCCTACTAGGGTTAAATATTGGACATTTAGGTAAGTAATCGATTAATATTAAAAACTAAAAACTACGGATTTGGTATATTTTGAATAGGACTTTGTGAAACAACATATGGTCCTCTTAAGGCCCTTGAACACTGTGTCTGCTATATCCAAAATTTAAGTAATTCTTTATCCCCTTAGATGGTTGAAATCAAACTAGTTCTAAAAGGGAAAAACTTGAAAAAAAATATTAAAACTGATATCCCTCCCCAATTCTTTCAAAAATAAACTAACTACTATCTTTCAAAGAAGGCTACTCATCTCATTTAAATGGTTTATCTTAAAAGCAAAAATATTTTTTTATCTTTAAAGGAAAAAAACCTTAAAAAAATGACGTACGTAAAACCTTGTTTGAATTTCTTCATATGATGAAGAGTAAAAAACCATGTTTGAACATTTTGGTAGAATATTTATTGTAAAAGGAAATGCGTCACTTGTGATTTTTATTTCCCTGTGTCTGATATCAAGCGAAACTCTGATGTTCATGGTTTTGTTACTTCACAACGGTAATAAGCAATTTCTTGTTAATGTTGGTTTTTATTCCAGCTTGAGTGGATTCAGATAGTCGAAGACTCCACTATCGTTCAATTCACAAAAAGAATTCCAAAGATACAAATGCAAAACTTAAGGTGCTTTCTTCTAACATAAAACATCCGGCATTAGTAGAAACATAAAAAAACTACAAGGAAATACGCACAATTTAGAAAATCGAAATAAAACTATCTAGAAAAATATGGTGATGTCTACAACATCTTAAACAAAAGAATAACAGAAATACCATAACTAGTACCAATGTAGAGTTCCATAACAAAACCGAACAGCTGCAGAATTTCTTAATAAAAGCACTTAAAATACTACGCCAAAAATATGAAAATATTAATTTCTTACTTCATGCTAAAGATAAGTTGTTCACTTCAGTTAAAATAATTTAAAAGTGAGAAGAAATGTTTAAGTGTGGAACTCCACATCATGTATTTCTGTGTATACAAAATTCAAAAGAAAATATTGAACGTTTTGCTTGAATTTTCTTGATTCTATGCACGAAGCCCAATATAGGTTGATTTGCTCTTTTTACAAATTGGCCTTAACTTATAATAGCCAAAACGAAGAATTATGATTTGCAGGAAATTGGACACTTTATAAGCGGAAAAACGTATTTATAACTTAATATCTTATACCAGAGAAAAGGGATAAGTCTGAGGAAAAAAATATAAGACAACAAAATAATTTGCATAAAATAATAATTTTAAACTAAGTAATATTTTATTATCAAACAAAATTTTTCTATAGCAAAAATTTTGAAAACAAAAATTTTTCTACAGAAAAAATTTTGAAACCAAAAATTTTTCTATAGAAAAAATTTTGAAAACACAAATTTTTCTATTAAAAAAATTTAAGAAACAAATATCTTTCTATAGAAAAAATTTTGAAAAAAAAAATTTTCCATAGAAAAAATTTTAGAAACAAAAATTTTTCTATAGAAAAAATTTTATAGAAAAAATTTGAAAAACAAAAAATTTTCTAAACAAAAAATTTTTAAAACAAAAATTTTTCTATAAAAAAAATTTGAAAACAAAAATTTTTCTATAGAAAAAATTTTGAAAACAAAAATTTTTCTATAGAAAAAATTTTGAAAACAAAAATTTTTCTATAGAAAAAATTTTGAAAACAAAAATTTTCTAAACAAAAAATTTTTAAAACAAAAATTTTTCTATAAAAAAAATTTGAAAACAAAAATTTTTCTATAGAAAAAATTTTGAAAACAAAAATTTTTCTATAGAAAAAATTTTGAAAACAAAAATTTTTCTATAGAAAAAATTTTGAAAACAAAAATTTTTCTATAGAAAAAATTTTGAAAACAAAAATTTTTCTATAGAAAAAATTTTGAAAACAAAAATTTTTCTATAGAAAAAAATTTGAAAACAAAAATTTTTCTATAGAAAAAATTTTGAAAACAAAAATTTTTCTATAGAAAAAATTTTGAAAACAAAAATTTTTCTATAGAAAAAATTTTGAAAACAAAAATTTTTCTATAGAAAAAATTTTGAAAACAAAAATTTTTCTATAGAAAAAATTTTGAAAACAAAAATTTTTCTATAGAAAAAATTTTGAAAACAAAAATTTTTCTATAGAAAAAATTTTGAAAACAAAAATTTTTCTATAGAAAAAATTTTGAAAACAAAAATTTTTCTATAGAAAAAATTTTGAAAACAAAAATTTTTCTATAGAAAAAAATTTGAAAACAAAAATTTTTCTATAGAAAAAATTTTGAAAACAAAAATTTTTCTATAGAAAAAATTTTGAAAACAAAAATTTTTCTATAGAAAAAATTTTGAAAACAAAAATTTTTCTATAGAAAAAATTTTGAAAACAAAAATTTTTCTATAGAAAAAATTTTGAAAACAAAAATTTTTCTATAGAAAAAATTTTGAAAACAAAAATTTTTCTATAGAAAAAATTTTGAAAACAAAAATTTTTCTATAGAAAAAATTTTGAAAACAAAAATTTTTCTATAGAAAAAATTTTGAAAACAAAAATTTTTCTATAGAAAAAATTTTGAAAAAAAAATTTTCTCTATAGAAAAAAATTTGATAACAAAAATTTTTCTATAGAGAAAATTTTAATAACGAAAATTTTTCTATGGAAAAAATTTTGATGAAAACATTTTTGTATATAAAAAATGTTGATAAAGAAAATTTTTCCATAGAAAAAATTTTTGTACAGAAAAAATTAAAAGAACTCAAATTTTTTTTACAGAAAAAATTTCAAAAACAAAATTTTTTCAATACGAAAATTTTTTATAGAAATATAAGTCTTCAGTTTAAAATGTTTATAGGAAATTCGTATAGAAAAATTTTCGGAGTAAAAATTTTTATAAAAAAATTTTTGTGTAATAATTTTTATAAAAAAATTTTTGGTGTAAAAATTTTTATAAAAAAAATTTTCGGTGTACAAATTTTTATAAAAAAATTGTGGTGAAATTTTGTTTAAAAAATGTTCGATGGCAATATTTAAAAAAAATGAGTTTAAAAATTCTTTTCTTATTTTTACAGAATAATTTTCATTATAATTTCATCTTTTTTAAGAAAGATTTTTAGTTAAAAAATTTTTATGGAAAATTATTCGGCGTAAAGTTTTTTTCGAAAAGTTTTTCTGTAAAAATTATTAGACAAAAAGTTTTCGGTGTAAAAATTTTAAGCAAAAAGTTTTCCTAAAAAAATGTTAATAGAAAATTTTTCAATGTAAAAAATATTTTTCGGAGTAAACATTTTTATAGAAAATATTTCGGTATAAACATTTTTATTGAAAACTTTTCGGTGTTAAAATTTTTATAGAGAATTTTTCAGTGTAAAATATTTATAGAAGATTTTTAGGTGTAAAAATTTTCATAGAAAAAGAATTTACAAAAATTTTTTCGGTTTTTTATAGAAAATTTTTTGGAGTAAAAATTTGTATAGTATATTTTTGGAGTAAAAGTTTTTATATAAAATTTTTTGTAATAAAAATTTTATAGAAAATTTTTTGGTGTAAAAATTTTTATAGAAAATAGAAAATTTTTCGTTGTAAAAATTTTTATATAACATTTTTAGGTAGAAAAATTTTTATAGAAAATATTTCGGAGTAAAAATGTTGAGAAAAAAATCATCAGGTAAAAAAGGTTTGTAGAAAGATTTCGGTTGAAAAAATTTTCCGGTGTAAAATTTTTTATAGAAAATTTTTCGGTTTAAAAATTTTTCCGGAAAATTTTTCGGTATAGAAATTTTTATAACAAGTTTTTCGATATACAAATTTGTATAAAATATTTTTCGGTTTTAAACTTTTTCCAAAAAAATTTAAGGTCTTAAACTTTTTATAGAAAATTTGTTGGTGAAAAAATTTTAATAAAAATTTTTTCGGTGTAAAAATTATTATAAAAAATTTTAAGTGTAAAATTTTTATAGAAAAATTTTCGTTGTAAAACTTTTTTAAACAAAAAAAGATCATATAAAATGTTTTTGGTGCAAAATTTTTTTAAGAAATATTTTTGGTGTAAAAAATTTTGATAGAAAATTTTCTATTTTTAATTTTTTATAGAAAATTTTTTGTTTTAAAAAATTTTTCTATAAAAATTTTTGATGTAAAATTCTTCCAAGAAAAATTTTCACAGAAAATTTTTACAGAAAATTTTTCGGTTTTAAATTTTTTATAAAAAATTTTTCGGTTAAAAAATTTGTATAAACAAATTTTCGGTTAAAAATACCATATAAAATTTGTTGGTTTAAAAATTTTCTGATAGAAAAATTTTCGTTTTAAAAATTTTTTGCTTTAAAAATTTCAAACTTTTATTCATTAATATTTTTTCGCTATCAATTTCAATTTCAAATATTTTTCTTTTGCGTTCTCATAAACTTGCCTCGTTTTTCCTTTGAGCAATTAAATATCTTCCAACAATTTCAAGCCAATTAACCACAACAAGTTGCACAACTCCATGTCAAGTAAATCAAGCATAAAACCTACTCGTTCAGACTAAAACCACAAAAAACTCATTTAACTAATAAATATTATTCAATTTTAGATATTTCACCAAATGATATTTTGGCTTCAAAAAAAAAGCATTAAAACTTAAAAAACTCTACCAAGCGAAATTTTTTAGTCGCAAAGTTATGATAAAAAAGAACACAGAAATTTTGAGGGTTTCTTTGGTTTTCGTTTAAAACTTTTGAAAACATTTTAGTGGCGGTTTAAGCATAAAATTTATGCAAAATTAAGAGTATTAAAAAATTCACTTAAATCTTTCATTAAAAATAAACTGAGAATTCTTGACTTTTTTGTGGCATAAAAGTGGGGAAACGAAAAAAAATTTACACTTTTTAAAAAATTGTAAAAAAATCAAAAAATCAAAAAATTTTAAAAAATTGTAAAAAAATCAAATAAAATTATTGGTCATCCCAGACAGATCGAAAACGACAACTTATCTTATTTACAAAGACAAACTAAATAAGAATTATAGTGTCTTTGCAAAATTACAAAATCAAGCGAAGATCATCCTCTAAATAGAATTAAAAATAGAACATTTTGCAGTTCTACATTTTTTTTGATACCAGATCAAGTTTTATACAAGGCTCCTAGGCTCCCAATTAATTACAATAATTTATTTTTATAACAAAATACTTTTTTTAACAAATTTGCATTCTAGAGAATTAAGTTAAAAGCTTTCTAATTGACCCCAATATTTCAATTTAGATTTGTAAAATTTTTCTCGTTGCCATCCTCTAGGAAAGTGTGTAAATATTTATGTTGCATACAAGTATGTTTCGAAATGTTTGTGGTAAATTAAAATTTTGTTCGTGTTACTTAGAAATGATACTTAAAGAGTACAAGTCTTACAGATTTTGTTCAATATTAGAGGTATTCAAACAACAAAAAAACAAGCTTTTCTCGATGGTTGGTTGGGCCATCATCACCAGAGTATCCCTAATTCTAGACAAATCGAAAACCACGCATTCGGTGTAAAAAATTTTACAGAAAATTTTTTGGTATAACAATTTTTATAGAAAATTTTTCGGTGTAAAAATGTCTATAGAAAATTTTCCGGTGTAAAAATTTCTATAGAAAATTTTTTGTTTTAAAAAATTTTTATAGAAATTTTTGGTGCAAAAAATTTTATAGAAAATTTTTCGGTGTAAAAATTTTAATAAAAAATCTTTCGGTGTACAAATTTTGAAAATTTTTCGGTTTAAAATTTTTTGTTGAAAAATTTGTATAGAAAATTTTTCGTTTAAAAAAAATGTTATAGAAAATTATTCGTTTTTAAAAATTTGTATAGAAAATTTTTCGCTTTAAAATTTTTCGCTTTAAAATTTTTTTGCTTTAAAATTTTTCGCTTTAAACTTCTTCTTCAAATTTTTATAGAAAATTTTTTAGTTAAAAAATTTTCGGTGTAAAAATTTGTTTAAGAAATTTTTTTTTAAATATTCTAATAAAAGTTTTTATATACAAATTTTCGGTATAAAAATTTTCGGTTTAAAACTTTTTTTTTGAAATTTATACACCGAAAATCTTTTTATACGAAAAATTTTTCTATAAAAATTTTCTAAAACAAAAATTTTCTATAAAAGTTTTTACACCAAAAATTTTTCTATAAAAGTTTTTATCCCGTTTCGTTTAAAAAATTTTTATAGAAAATTTGTTAGTTTCGGTGTAAAAATTTTTTTGAGAAAAATTTTCGGTTTCAAAAATTAAAAAAAAAAAATTCTTTAAAAATTTTTACACCGAAAAATTTTATGTAAAAATTTGTATATACAAATTTTCGCTGTAAAAATTTTTATTCAAATATTTTCCGTTTAAAAATTTCTATAAAAATTTTTACACCGAAAAATTTTCTATAAAAATTTTTACGCTGAAAAATTTTCTATTCAAATTTTTCGCCAAAAAATTTTCTATATAAATTTCTTATACCGAAAAAATTTTCTAGAAAAACTTTTATACCGAAAAATTTTCTATAAAAATGTTTATACCGAAAAACTTCCTATAAAAATTTTTAAACCGAAAAATTTTCTATAAAAATTTTTATACCGAAAAATTTTCTATAATAATTTTCACATCAAAAATTTTTTAGTTTCGTTGTAAAAATTTTTTAAGAAAAATTTTCGGTTTCAAAAATTAAAAAAAAATTCTATAAAAATTTTTACACTGAAAATTGTAATGTAAAAATTTGTATATACAAATTTTCGGTGTAAAAATTTTATTAAAATATTTTCCGTTTAAAATTTTCTTTAAAAATTTTTATATCGAAAAATTTTGTATACAAATTTTTACACCGAAAATTTTTCTATAAAAATTTTTATACCGAAAATTTTTCTATAAAAATTTTTACACCGAAAATTTTTCTATAAAAATTTTTACACGAAGAATTTTCTATAAAAATTTTTACACCGAAAATTTTTCTATAAAAATTTTTACACGAAGAATTTTCTATAAAAATTTTTACACCGAAAAATTTTCTATAAAAAATTTTACACCGAAAATTTTTCTATAAAAATTTTTACACCGAAAAGTTTTCTATAAAAACTTTTGCACTGAAAAATTTTCTATAAAAATTTTTAAGCCGAAAATGTTTCTACAAAAATTTTTACACCGAAAAATGTGCTACAAAAATTTTTACACCGAAAATTTTTCTATAAAGATTTTTGCACCGAAAATTTTTCTATAAAAATTTTACACCGAAAAATTTTCTATAAAAATTTTTATATCGTAAAATTCTCTTTAAAAATTTTTACACCGAAAAATTTTCTATAAAAATTTATAGAACGAAAAGTTTTCTATGAAAATTTTTACACCGAAAAATTTTCTTTACACAATTTTTACATTGAAAAATTTTCTATCAAAATTTTTTCATTGAAAATTTGTATATAACAATTTTTACACCGAAATTTTTTCAATAAAATTTTTTAAAGCGAAAAGTTTTAAATAAAATTTTTTAAGCGAAAAATTTTCTATAACTATTTAACCATCAACAAATTTTCTATAAAAAATTTTACATTAAAAAAAAAGAATTTCTATAAAAATTTGTAAAAAGAAAAATTTTCAAAAAAAAATGTATAGAAAATTTTTCGATGCAAAAATTTTCTATATAAATTTTTTTAAAGGAAAAATTTTCTATAAAATTTGTTTGTATATATTTTGCATGACAAAATGATTACGAATTATAGTGTCTTTGCAAAACATCAAAATAAAGCGTAGATTATTGTCTTAACAGAATTAAGCCCTCAAAATTGTATCTCCTCTTTACTTCCCACACTTTCGTTTTCTGAAACTTAATACAAATTATAATATAGCAACTCTCTTGAATACCCCTACTACTTTTCTGCTATAATTGCCTTAAGTATCAGAATATAAATTCTCAAACATTTTGCCGTTTTGGTGTTTCTCCAGATTGTCTGATTTTTTTTCTTGACTCATTTAACGATTTCAAGTTGCGGTTAAGATGTTGCGGCCTTAAACATGCCACAATCTTGTTGTCTTATTTTATGTTTGTTCCCCTGTTGTTGCTATTGTCTGTACACGCTGTTGCATGTTGTAAGTGGTAAATGTGCGCAACTCTATAATTTTCCAATATAAATAATGAAGTGTAGTTGGCAATTTTTTTCTTATTGCGTCTCTTTAAACGTGGGTCAACCGAAATTATATATATATACTTATGTATGTATATACGCAAAGAAAACATCAACTCTTACACATTTAGCCAGAAATTTCCTCTTTCCCATCCTTAGCCTTGCTTATGTATATTCATGCATTTATAAGTCCAAGAATTACAAAAAGTAAATTTTTTTTTTTTTTTCAAAAAAATTTTCTGTAATTTTTTCATTCTTTTCGCTTGCAGCTGCATATGAAGTCTTAAACATCTTGTTTAAAAGTTTCCGTAGGTTCTTTATTTTTTTGGGGAAAAACTTCAGTGACATTTTCGGAAAATTCTTTTATTTTGTCTGTTTGCTCTGCAAAGCAAATAAAAGAAATTAGCTTTGTCTTGCCGAATGAGTTAGAGTGAAGTCTGAACAAAAAAATATCCTAAATAAAAACCATAAAATAATGTAAATTCTGACAATTTTAGTTATTTTTTCCCATTTACTTGGTCTTTATTAAATAAACATTTTTGGCAAAGAACCAACAAAAATATTATTTGTTTTTAAGTGAAATCCACAGACGAAGACACATTTACTTAGGAAAAGTTCTTTTTGAGCTGGAAGACACCAAAACTATGACAAAATAAATTTTTTGGCTTTTGGCAAAATTTACAAAAGATGTCATAGGTTTTTAAGGGTTTCAGAAAAAGGAAATTAAATAAAAAATATAAGCTTAGAAGAAGACTTCTTTGCCTAATTCTAAGTAACAAGGAAGTAGAAGTCATTACAAAGTAAGCTAATGAACAGGTCCAGACATAAAAGTAGAGTCATGTTAAAATCAGTTTTGAGAAAAAGATATCAGTACATTTTTCAGTTTTTTTTTTTTTTTGATTGCTCAGCTTTTTTCGTGTAACATGTTACTGTCCAACATGTTCAGTTTGATCTATAATTTAACCATAAATCGACTGTGTCAGTAGATTTTTAATTTGTGAACTTTTTGCAAACAATAACAACTTTTTTGTCCCCCCAATATATTTTAATTTTACAAAATCGCTGTAAAAACTCTGCAAATTACTTGTGTAGCTACAAAGATAAAATGTAAAAAAAGTTCCTCTAAGCCGCTATATGATCGTGTTTAAATTACAAAAATTATCCCAGCCTTTTGGGCTAAATTTAAAACATCAGATTTAAGGGATAAGGGCGTTTGCTTGTTAAAGTTTAAAAGCAATTTTTAGTTTTTATACCCTACATCATATTAGTGAAAAAGAGTATAATGGGTTTACGATTATGTTTGTAACGCACTAGAATATTTCACCCAAGAGTTTATATATCAAGAGATTATCAACTTTTATGTGGATTTTTATTCGCGTTTTAATGTTTTCTTGCATTCGATATCGAACGAAATGTAAAATATTTAAGAAACATTTGTGTAGCATACTTTAAGGATAATCTTAATAATATATAACATATAAGCACGGGTCAGCGCAAAGAGAACAGAACAAAAAAAAAATAGTCGGCAGAGCTGCCGTTTTTTTATACTTTAAACGAAAATAGGTTTTTTTTCAATGTAGTTTATCAAAAATTTTTCCATAGAAAATTTTTTTATCAAAAATTTTTCCATAGAAAATTTTTTTATCAAAAATTTTTCCATAAAAAATTTTTTATCAAAAATTTTTCCATAGAAAATTTGTTTATCAAAAATTTTTCCATAGAAAATTTTTTTATCAAAAATTTTTCCATAGAAAATTTTTTTATCAAAAATTTTTCCATAGAAAATTTTTTTATCAAATATTTTTCCATAGAAAATTTTTTTATCAAAAATTTTTCCATAGAAAATTTTTTTATCAAAAATTTTTCCATAGAAAATTTTTTTATCAAAAATTTTTCCATAGAAAATTTTTTTATCAAATATTTTTTCTTAGAAAATTTTTTTATCAAAATTTTTTTATAGCAAATTTTTATCAAAAATTTGACAACGGAACAATTTTTATCAAAAATTTTTCTATAAAAATTTATTTTTTATCAAAAGTTTTTCTATAGAAAATGTTTTTATCAAAAATTTTTCTATAGAAAATTTTCCTATAAAAAAATTTTTTCTTTAAAATTTTTCTATGAAAATTTTTCTATGAAAATTTTTCTTTAGAAAATTTTTCTATGGTAAATTTTTTATCAACAATTTTTCTATTAAAAATTTTTTTATCAAAAATTTTTCTATAGAAAATTTATTTTTTATGAAAAATTTTTTTAACAACAATTTTTCTATGGATAATTTTTTTATCAAAAATTTTCCTATATTTTTTATCAAAAATTTTTCTATGGTAAATTTGTTATCAAAAATTTTTCTATAGAACATTTTTTTATCGAAAATTTTTGTATAGAATATTCGTTTATCAAAAATTTTTCTATAGAAAATTTTTTCATAAAATTTTTCATAGAAAAAATTTTTTTTATCAAAAATTTGTCTATAGAAAATTTTTTCATAAACAATTTTTCTATGAAAATTTTTTTATCAAAAACTTTTCAATGGAAAATGTTTATCAAAATTTTTTTTGTGGAAAATTTTTTTATCCAAAATTTTTCTTTAGAAAATTTTTTTATCAAAAATTTTGTTTTAGAAAATTTTGTTGTCAAACATTTTTCTATGGAAAATTTTTTTATCAAAAATTTTTCTATAGAAAATTTTTTTTTATCAAAAATTTTTTTATAGAAATTTTTTTATAGAAATTTTTTTTTATCAAAATATTTCTATAGAAAATTTTTTTATCAAAAATTTTTCGATAGAAAATTTTCTTACAAAAATGTTTCTATAGAAAATTTTTTATCAAAAAGATTTTGATCGAAAATTTTTTTATCAAAAATTTTTCTATAAAAAATTTTTTATCAAAAATTTTTCTATAAAAAATTTTTTATCAAAAATTTTTCTATAAAAAATTTTTTATCAAAAATTTTTCTATAAAAAATTTTTTATCAAAAATTTTTCTAAGAAAATTTTTTTTGTCAAAAATTTTTCTAAAAAAAAATTTCTAAGAAATTTTTTTTTGTCAAAAATTTTTCTATAGAAAATTTTTTTGTGTATAATTTTTCTATAGAAAATATAGAAAAATATTTGATAACAAAATTTTCTATAGAAGCATTTTTGTAAGAAAATTTTGATAAAAAAATTTTCTAGAGAAATACTTTCTTAAGAAAATTTTTTTATCATACAATTTTATATAGAAATCTTTTTTTTATTAAAAATTTTTCTATAGAAAATATTTTTATCAATAATTTTCTATGACAAATGTTTGTATCAAACATTTTTCTTTAGAAAATTTTTTTATCAAAAATTTTTCTATAGATTTTTTTTTTTAGTTTTTTTATAGAAAATTTTCTTACAAAAATTTTTAATCAAAAATTTTTTTGTATTTTTTTTTTTATAAACAATTTTTCTATAGAAACTTTTTTAATGGCAAATTTTTTATCTAAAATTTTTCTATAGAAAATTTTTGTATCAAAAATTTTTGTATCAAAAATTTTTGTTAGAAAATTTTTTATCAAAAATTTTTCTATATTTTTTTTGTCAGAAATTTTTCTATGGTAAATTTTTTCTTTAGAAAATGTTTTTATCAAAAATTTTTCTATAGAAAATTATTTTTTATCAAAAATTTTTCTATAGAAAATTTCTTTATCAAAAATTTTTCTACCAAAAATTTTTTTTATCAAAAATTTTTCTATAGATAATTTTTTTCATTAAAAATTTTTCTTTAGAAAATTGTTTTTATCAAAAATTTTTCGATGGAAAATTTTTTTATTAAAATTTTTCTACAGAAAATTGTTTTATCAAAAATTTTTCAATGGTAAATTGTTTATCAAAAATTTTTGTATAGACAAATTTTTGATATAGTAAATTTTAAAATTTTTTGATATAAAAATATTTTTATCGAAAAGTTTTACAGAAAAATATTCTTATCGAAAAATTTTCTATAAGATATAATTTTTATCGAACAATTTTCCAAAGAAAAATATTATTATAAAAAATTTTTCTATGAAAATATTTTTAGATCAAAAATATCTAAAAAATGTTAAAATCTAAAATTGTTTAATATTAGAATATTTTTCAAAACAGAAATAAGTTTTGAAAAATATTCCCAATATTTACAAAAATATTCCCAATGTTTATAAAAATAATAGCGTCATGGCAACAATGTTCGAGATTATATTTCTTTGTTCTCTCGAACCATATATTTTGTTGCTATAAATTGGATTTTGATTTGTTTCTTGCCTATTTTGTTTTTGTCTTTTCTTTAGCAAAGCGGCACTAACCAGCTCTGTTAATATCCAAATTCTAAATGAATGATTTTAATACTCATTTTCACGAGTTTTATTAATGATCGTGGTATTTACGAAAATTAAAACAAATTCATCGGCTTCTAGTGGTATGGGCTGCCTACTCCTGCAAATAAGATTCACTACATTGTAACTTATTTGTCAAAAGTTCCCTAGTAGTAAAAGAATTTCATTTAATCTAATGTTTTAATAAACAAATGATTAGGTTAAGATATGAAATCATATTTAGGTTTTTATAAAATAAATTATTTTCAAAATCCCTAAAGTATGTTACACAATATTAGCTTGAAAGTCTCAGTTTTCGATCGAAGTCGAATGCGGCGATTTGTCGCCAAAAATAGAAGTGATTTAAATTATTATAAATATTAAGTTTAAAGTGATGTACTTATACATATATGACTTCAGTACCAAGTTTCAAGATAAGAGGTCCTCATAAGATCATAGCTTTTATATATCTACAACTCAATCGTGTAGGCTATCTTCTGGTCGGTTTGAAGACTATCTTTTTTTCCTTGTTTTTTTTTTAGAAATGGAAAATGCACATACTCTTTTTAGCAGCATAAGTGGCTTTCCTACAATATTGATTTGTATCTTTGTGTTGTCTGGACTTTTCAAACCTGGTTTAAAGACAGCATGTTCGTAGGGTTAGTGAGATAAGTTGCTTGCAAAGTTGTTTTTCTTTTTAAGTGTTGGATCATGAGCTGATAATTTTGGTTTTTAGAGCAAATTCAATTGCTTATAGTAAAATCATTGGGTAGAGGGTCATGTGGTTTTACCAAAGACTCTAAAATATAAATTTTGCACTCCATACATTTTTTTCTGTCAAATGTAAAATTGAAGTGGATAAAGAACAATGAAAAACATACAAACGCACAAAGAAACATAAATTTCATGAGCACGTGTGTATGCCTTACCTTTGCCTCATTTGCACTCTTTTTTTATGGGACTTTTCAAAACGACCATATGTCCAGTCAATGTAAGGAGGTGCAACATCTGTATATTATAGACTTTTTGGTTTTACTTCAGTTTTTTAAAAGAATTTGATGGACAATTTTGAAATAGGGCGAAACTTTCAAGCAATTTAATTGCCTATAACTAAATTTATAGCATACAAGTGTTAATTTATTTACATTTAATTCAGTAATCCAAAGTTTAAAGAGCATTAACAATTTTTTTATAAAATAAATAATTAAAATTTATTTCATTTATTTATTTGTTTTTTTTTACATTCAATTTTATATTTCAAACTAAAAAACAAATCTGTCATAAACATTTGTCTGGCCTTTCATCTAAATTAACATTCATTTTCTGTGAATTAGTTTATTCTGCAAATCTCAGTTTGAATTGACAATTTCATTAATTTTTATTTAATCCTTTTTTTTGTGATAATAAATATTTAAAATTTTTTTATATAAATTTATTATACAGTTTTGATTTGGTTTTATTTAAAACAAAAATTTCCCGATTTTTTTTTTTAAATTAAATACCAGCAATCAGGAAAAAAGGTTGTGGGAGAGGGGTTAGATGAATTTGTGTTAATGAACTTTTGATTGAAGCTTCCCTTTATTGTAACAGGTAGAGAAAATTTCTGCTGAAAGCGAATTCCTTATACGAACTGTACGACTAAAGAACGAATTTTCTCTGCAGTTGTTCTGTGCACTTGCCAATCGACTATGACTATCGACTTGTTCGGTACTGAAGTGAAAAGCTTTAACAAATAGACGTGTATTGAGTTCGTTACAACACATTCCGAAATAGTTACGATACAACAGTATCAGACAACCCACATTTGGGAAGGTGCTCCATTGGATCAATAGAGTTGGATACCCTTCTGTTAATGAATAGAACTTTTGCTTTCTTCTTTACTTGTTCTAAAAGCTCCAAAATAGACCTTGAGGAACCCATATTAGAATCCATACCTAAGAGTTGTTTTCCGTTTTCGGTCAGATATAGCTGGTTTCAATAGATTTAAGGAGATCAACTGAAATTAAGTATCTCTTAAACCGTTTTAGAAAACCGAGGTCGAGACATTGAAGCACCCATTTATAAGAGTTAAATTTCGTTTTCTGTCGGATATAGGTGGCATGAATAGCAAGGCAATCTTCTTCTTCTATTATCCTTGACTTCCAGTTTAGCATAGAGCCTCTTGGTTTCATTCATCAGAATGTTCTTGCATAGATTAGACACCTCCGAAATCCTTGTGCCAGCCAAGTCATTTGGAGGAAAATTTTTGATAAAAAAATTTTCTATAGAAAAATTTTTGATAAAAAAAATTTTCTATAGAAAAATTTTTGATAAAAAAATTTTCTATAGAAAAATTTTGAATAAAAAAAATTTCTATAGAAAAATTTGTGATAAAAAAATTTTCTATAGAAAAATTTTTGATAAAAAAATTTTCTATAGTAAAATTTTTGATAAAAAAATTTTCTATAGAAAAATTTGTGATAAAAAAATTTTCTATAGAAAAATTTGTGATAAAAAAATTTTCTATAGAAAAATTTGTGATAAAAAAATTTTCTATAGAAAAATTTTTGATAAAAAAATTTTCTATAGAAAAATTTTTGATAAAAAAATTTTCTATAGAAAAATTTTTGATAAAAAAAATTTCTATAGAAAAATTTTTGATAAAAAAAATTTCTATAGAAAAATTTTTCATAAAAAAAATTTTCTATAGAAAAATTTTTGATAAAAAAATTTTCTATAGAAAAATTTTTGATAAAAAAATTTTCTATAGAAAAATTTTTGATAAAAAAATTTTCTATAGAAAAATTTTTGATAAAAAAATTTTCTATAGAAAAATTTTTGATAAAAAAATTTTTTATAGAAAAATTTTTGATAAAAAAATTTTCTATAGAAAAATTTTTGATAAAAAAATTTTCTATAGAAAAATTTGTGATAAAAAAATTTTCTATAGAAAAATTTTTGATAAAAAAATTTTCTATAGAAAAATTTTTGATAAAAAAATTTTCTATAGAAAAATTTTTGATAAAAAAATTTTCTATAGAAAAATTTTTGATAAAAAAAAATTTCTATAAAAAAATTTTTGATAAAAAAATTTTCTATAGAAAAATTTTGAATAAAAAAAATTTCTATAGAAAAATTTTTGATAAAAAAAATTTCTATAGAAAAATTTTTCATAAAAAAATTTCTATAGAAAAATTTTTCATAAAAAAATTTCTATAGAAAAATTTTTGATAAAAAATTTTCTATAGAAAAATTTTTGATAAAAAAATTTTCTAGAGAAAAATTTTTCATAAAAAAAATTTCTATAGAAACATTTTTGATAAAAAATTTTCTTTAGAAAAATTTTTGATAAAAAAAAATTTTCTATATATTTTTGATAAAAAAAATTTTCTATATATTTTTGATAAAAAAATGTTTGATGAAACAATTTTCTATAGAAAATTTTTATTTTTGTTAAAAGTATAAAAGTATGCTACATAAATTTTGCTGAATTATCTTATGTTTCGTTCAAAATCGCATGCGGCGATTTGGTCTAGGTCTATAATGTTATAAAGTAAGAACATTTTCAACATTTTAATACTAATTTTAGTGCTAAATATTCAAATTTTCTTAAAATATTATTGTTATTACATATTTTTTTTAATAAATAATAAAACTAATACTAAATATTATTGCTTAGTCTAGGAAGAGTGTATAACAAATCTGCTTTTAAAATTGGTTAAGTTTAACCTCTTTTTCAAGCTGGGTCAAAGGTCAAAATTTGGATTTTTATGACAAAATTATGAATTCAGTGGTGAATTTTGATCAAAATTATTAAAAATAATTATTTTTTAAAACGCTTATCTGTAAAAAACCATGGGAATTAAAATGAGTTATCGGGGTCAAAGGTCAAAATTAATTGATTTTTAAAACACAATTAAGGATTGTTATGAATATAGAGCAGAATTTTTATCAAAATTAATAAAAAAATCTTTTTTAGAACGATAACGAAATTTTAACCCTTAAAAGTCATGGAAACAAATATTATTTATTTGTATTTAAAATGACCAAAATTTTTCTTTATACCTAATATTCCTGAAAAACACTGTTTACCCCTGAAAACTTGTTTGAAGGCATTTTGTAGACATCCCATTTACAAAAAAAAGTTGCAAAAATTGAAAACCATGTATGGTAACCTTGAAATACTGTAATGGGCCACTACCCATAAACTCTGTACAAATACTCCCAATACAAAGCAACCACAATAACAAAAAAACAAAGCACAACAAACGAACATGTTTAAGGGGCATAACTTTAACTTGTTCCATATGATTTGCCATACTCGTGACTTGATACCGAAACGATCCAATGGCATAACAAAAACAAGTAAGAAAGCGCTATAGTCGGTCTAGCCCGACCATATGATACCCTTCACCACTAAGGTCAAAGGTGTTATTTTTCCTGTATAAAGACAAATATTTGCTAAATTTTGCCATCATACAAACATTTTCTCAAAACTTATATATTCAACCTGTTTCCGTCATTTGGACTTATATGAGAGCTAGGGTCAAATGTGGACCGATTATCTCGAAATTTGGCAAATTGATTACAGTTGTTACAAAAATTATGTATGCAAAAAAAAAAGTCAAAATTTTTATTATCTTTAGATTTACAAGCGTTTTAGTGATTTTTTGTCTCATTTAGTGCGTTTTTAAAGAAGAGTTTGTATGGGAGCTATGGTCAAATGTGGACCGATTTCAACGAAATTTAATGCAGTGATTTTAGTTTACATAAGCAGTATTTGTTTTGAATTTCATGAAAAAATATTGATATTTGTGGCCAATATAACAATTCCGGAAGTGGAACCTATGGGAGGTACTATAAATAATGGACTGATTTTGACCAATTTCAATAGCCATGGTCCTATTATCAAAAAAATGATCAGTGCCAAATTTCATCAAATTATCTTTAGAATTGCGACCTGTAGTTTGATTACAAGGTTTACATGGGGGTCCAGCCAGCCAGACGGACGGACGGACGAACGTACGGACATCGCTAAATCGACTCAGAAAGTGATTCTAAGCCTATTGGTATACTCAAAGGTGGGTCTAAGACATAATATTTCCATGCGTTACATACATCAGCACAAACTTATAATACCCTTTCCACCTATGGTGGTGAAGGGTATAACAACATCGAACAAAAAACGCCACAATTCCAGAGAATAGATTTTATTTAGCAACACACAATAACCATATAACTATAACGATAAAAAAGCACTAAACGTGCTTTTACAATTAAAATTAAATACTTTAAGATGAATAGCGAAAACATGACACAGAGTGTGGCATGCAACAAACTACCAACATATTGGTGGTGTTGATAGCTAAACGAATTTGTTGCTGGCTGCTGCTGCTGCCTCTGTTGTTGTACCTAATCTTGGTGGGGCCAAATGATAAAGCAGCAACAAATTTGCAACATTTAAACAATCATATTAAAATGAATGGTAGCTCTTATGATTTTTTAAAAGTTGCAGTCAAAATTTTTGCAAAAAAATATGTTAAAAGAATGAAGGACAGACTGAAAATTATTTATTTGCGAACAGCAGGCGGTTATTAGTTAAATTGTAAATGAGGTGTGAAGTTGTTATGATAATTAATTTGATTATTTTTAATTTCTTATATTAAAAAAAAATATGTTCAAAGCTTTTTTCTATGAGGACAGGAGTGGATCAAATCGTTAACTTTTAAGTTCCCCTACCTCGTCTAGCCGGAACTCAAAACAAAATTTCTATCAAATGTCAAAAAAAAAATGGATATACTAAATGAAAAGTCAACACTTGATTAGGACATAAAACAAGTAAGAAAGCGCTAAAGTCGGTCAAGCCGACCATACGATACCCTTCACCACTAAGGTCAAAGGTGTTATTTTTCCTGTATAAAGACAAATATTTGCTAAATTTTGCCATCATACAAACATTTTCTCAAAACGTATATATTCAACCTGTTTCCGTCATTTGGACTTATATGAGAGCTAGGGTCAAATTTGGACCGATTATCTCGAAATTTGGCAAATTGATTACAGTTGTTACAAAAATTATGTATGCAAAAAATAAACTCAAAATTTTCATTATCTTTAGATTTACGAGCGTTTTAGTGATTTTTTGTCTCATTTAGTGCGTTTTTGAAGAAGAGTTTGTATGGGAGCTATGGTCAAATGTGGACAGATTTCAACGAAATTTGGTACAGTGATTTAAGTTTACATAAGCAGTATCTGTTTTAAATTTCATGAAAAAATATTGATATTTGTGGCCAATATAGCAATTCCGGGAAGTGGGACCTATGGGAGGTACCATAAATAATGGACCGATTTTGAAAAATTTCAATAGCCATGGTCCCATTATCAAAAAACAAAATATCTGTGCCAAATTTCTTATCAAATCGAATTATCTTTAGAATTGCGACCTGTAGTTTGATTACAAGGTTTACATGGGGGTCCAGCCAGACGGACGGACGGACGGACATCGCTAAATCGACTCAGAAAGTGATTCTAAGTCCATTGGTATACTAAAAGGTGGGTCTAAGACAAATATTTCTATGCGTTACAAACATCAGCACAAACTTATAATACCCTTTCCACCTATGGTGGTGGAGGGTATACAAACTTCATCGAGTTCGTATTTTTTTCGCCTATGCACTTCGCTTGGCTGTCTTTTTTCTAACACTTAACGAAATTTCTTCTTTATTTACAAAACACTTCGTTTGGCTAGATTTTTATCTTTAGCTTAAATAAAGATCTATATCTCTTAATTTCTCACACTTTGTTTGGCTGGCTTATTTTTTACACTAGATAAAGGTATAATAAGAAAGTTTGATCTATTTAGATAAAGATATAATAAGAAATTTTGAAAAAATTTATCTCCTTTTTATAAATACAAAAGTTCTTAAAAATTTGTATACTAAGTGTATTGCACTAGATATGTATTCAAAATTAATGACTATAATTTGTTCCTTACATTTAACCTAAACTACGCTCCTGCCTTACAAAATATTCATTTTTATAACTGCATTTTTTTTATTAACTATTTTAATTCATTCTTTAGCAAATATTGCTTTTGTTAATTAAATATTTAGATAAATCATAAAATTATTAAAATTCATTTTTATTATCAAAATAATAAAAAAGCGGTTTGCTTTACTTTAATCTGAGAACAAAGTAAAAAAAATTGTTTATTATCTTGATTTTTTTGAAATAAATATTTAATTTCATGCCACAATTGTGTTATACTTATACATATGTAAATATTTGTATGTTAATTATTTATTGAATAACAAAGTGAGAAGTATTTATCATAAATAAATCATAGTCATAATAATAACAACAAAATAGGTAAGAAAAATAAAAACAGAAATTTTTTTAAAAATTTTCTATAAAAATAGGAAATTTTAGAAAAATTTCCTATAAAAATAAGAAGTTTTGAAAAAATTTCCTATAAAAATAAGAAATTTTGGAAAATTTTCCTATACACATAAAAAAGTTTTGAAAAAATTTCCTATAAAACTCAAAAAAAAATTTCTATAGAAATAAGAAATCTTTGAAAAATTTTTTTTAAAAAATAAGAAATTTTTGAAAATTTTCAAATAAAAATAAGAAATTTTTGAAAAAATTCCTTTTAAAATAGGAAATTTTTAAAAAATATTCTACAAAAATAAGAAATTATTAAACAATTTCCCTTAAAAATTAGGAATTTTTTCATAATTTCCTAAAAAAGTAAGAAATTTTTGAAAAAATTCCTGTACAAAAAAAAAATCCAAACAAATAAGAAATTGTTAAAAGTTACCTATAAAAACAAAGAAACTTACAAAAAATTTCTTATCAAAATAAGAAATTTTTAAAAATTTCCCATAGAAATAAGAATTTTTTGAAAAATTTCCTATAAAAATTATGAATTTTTGAAAAAATTCCTATAAAATAACAAAATTTAAAAAAAAGAATTCTCTAAAAATAAAAAAAATTTTTACAAATTTTCTAAAAAAATAAAATTTTTTTTTAAAATTTCCTATAAAAATAAGAAATTTTTGAAAAATTTTCTATAAAAATAAAACATTTTTGAAAAATTTCCTATAAAAAAAAATAAATTTTCAAAAAATTTCCCATAAAAATAAGAATCTTGAAAAATTTCCTATAAAAATAAGAAGGTTTTGAAAAATTTTCTAAAAAAATAAGAAATCTTTGAAAAATTTCCTACAAAAATAAGAAATTTTTGAAGAATTTCCTAAAAAAATTAGAAATTTTTAAAAATTTCCTAAAAAAATTAGAAATTTTTAAAAATTTTCTTATAAAAAAAATTGTTGTTTTTAAATCTCCTAAGAAAATAAGACATTTTTGGAAAATTTCCTATAAAAATAAGAAATTTTTGAAAAAAATCCCATAAAAATACCAAATTTTTTAAAAAAATTCCTATAAAAATTAGAAATTTTTGAAAAATTTTCTAAAAAAAGTTTCCCACAAAAATAAGAAATTTTTGAAAAATGTTCTTAAAAAATTATAAATTATTAAAAAATTTCATAAAAAAAATTAGAAATTTTTAAAAATTTTCTTATAGAAGAAATAAATATTTTAAAAATCTCCTATAAAAGAAAAGTTGAAAAATTTTTTTATAAAAATAAGAAATTTTTGAAAAATTTCCTATATAAATAAGAAATTTTTAAAAAATTTCCTACAAAAATAAGAAATTTTTGAAAAATTTTCTATAAAAACAAGAATGTTTTAAAAAATTTTCTATAAAAATTAGGAATTTTTAAAAAACTTCCTAAAAAAAAATAGTTTTTAAAAATTTCCTAAAAAAAAATAATTTTTTTTTTTAATTTCCTAAAAATATAAGAAATGTTTGAGAAAATTTCTATTAAAATAAGAAATTTTTGAAAAATTTCTTATAAAAATAAGAAATTTTTAAAAAATTTCCTATAAACATAAGAAATTTTTAAAAAATTTCCTATAAAAATAAGAAATTTTTCAAAAATTTCCTATAAAAATAAGAAATTTTTCAAAAATTTCCTATAAAAATAAGAAAGTTTTGAAAAATTTCCCATAAAAATACCAAAAAAGTTCTTATAAAAATAGGAACTTTTTGTAAAATGTCCTATCAAAATAGCAAATTTTTGAAAAATTTCCTATAAAATTAAGAAATTTTTGAAGAATTTCCTATAAAAATAGAAAATATTAAAAAATTTCCCATAAAAATAAGAAATTTTTGAAAAATTTTCTATAAAATTAAAAAAATTTTGAAAAATTTCCTATAAAGATTAGAATTTCTAAATAATTTCCTAAAAAAATAAGAAATTTTCTAAAGAAATAAAAAATTTTAAAAAATTTCCTCTAGAAATAAGAAATTTTTAACAAATTTCCTATAAAGATAAGAAATTTTTGAAAAATTTACTAAAAAAAAATAAAAAAAAAATTGAAAAATTTTCAATAAAAATAAAAAAAAATTCTTATAAAAATAAGACATTTTTGAAAATTTTCTTATGAAAATATGAAACTTTTTCTTATTTTTATAGGAAATTTTTCAAAAATTTCTTATTTTAATCGGAATTTTTTCAAAAAATTTCTTATATTTATAGGAAATTTTTAAGAAATTCCTTATTTTTATAGAAAATTTTAAGAAAATTTCAAATTTTTATAGGAAATCTTTCAAAAATTTATTGTTTTTATAGGAAATTAAAAAAAAAAAATTATTTTCCTATAAATTTTTAAAACATTTCCTACAAATTAGTAAATATTTAAAAAATAAATTTTCTATGAAAGTAGTAAATTTTTGTTAAATTTTCTATAAAAATAGCAAATTTTTGAAAAATTTTAAAGCTTAAAATTACAAAAGTTATATTTTTTTATAAATTATATTCGAATTTATTATTATTTCCTTACACTGTTCTTACCATTTTAATTCATTATCTTTGGGTCAGGCATTTCTGATTAATAAATGATTAATGGCGCCTCGTTTTCACTCCAACTCTAGCACCAAAAATCTTTTGACACTTACGATCACGAAATCTTTGTTCACAATCTCTCATTTTTATAAGCAACAACAATACAAACGATCCACTTAAAAAAAAATCTTTTTATAAAGTAAAAATCAATAAAATATAATCATAATTCATTATTGTCTTCTTTTAATCCATTGGGGAATACTTATTCGTGTTTGTAAGTATTTTAACCCCTTCTAAGGCTGCGTTTGCTTGAAAATTTTTAAATATCAAATAATAAAAAAAAATTCTTATCTTTTCCCTAGAAATTAACTCGTTTTCCGTTATTTATTGTAACGATAATATTTTATGAGTCTAAACAAAAGGGAACTTTATAAATTTCCTTTTATGTTTTTAAAAAATATTATTTCTTTTTGTTTAATAAATTTTTCTGTTAATATTTGTTGAAAATTTATAATGTTTTCCTGACATTTGTTTGTTTGTTGTATCAATGAGTTAAGTTCTTTTTTCTAGTGATTTTTGCTTTTTGATTCTTTGTGTTAATATTTTAAACTTTTTATCTTTATGTCTTTCAAAAAAAGAAAAAGAGAGTTAGTTTAAAGGTGTCTTTTATCTTATTATTTGAAAAGTTTTTTAACGAAAAAAGGGCGTTTTGTGTTGGTAATCTATCATATTCCGTTTGACTTTTATATGACAGTCATCTTTCCGGCATAGGAGGGGCTGAAGGGGAGTTTAAGCTTGTTAAGGTGCATAAACTTTTTAACTGCATTATCATTGTATCGCTTGTGGGTTGTCATAAAACACAAACTTTTATATACCAAAACATATATTTCTAAAATTTAGGTCAGAGTTAGGTAATTATTAATGATTTATTTACTGTTGAAATTTGTTCAATATTGTTTAGAAAATAAGATATCGAAAAAAGTTAATCACGGAAAATATTAACAACATAAACTTTTTGTCTTTTTGAAAAATTTCCTATAAAAATAAACAAATTCCTTTAAAAAATTTACTATTCTTATGGGATTTTTTTTTTAATTTTTCTATTTTTATAGAAAATTTTTCAAAAATTTTCTATTTTTAAAGGAAATTTTTAAAAAATTTTCTATTTTTATAGAAAATTTTTCAAAAATTTTCAATTTTTAAAGGAAAAACTTTCTATTTTTATAGGAAATTGTTTAAAAATTTCTATTGTTATAGGAAATTTTTCAAAAATGTTCTATTTTTATAGGAAATTTTTAAAAAAATTTCTATTTTTATAAGAAATTTTTCAAAAATTTTCTATTTTTATAGGAAATTTTTCAAAAATTTTCTATTTTTATAGGAAATTTTTCAAAAATTTTCTATTTTTATAGGAAATTTTTCAAAAATTTTCTATTTTTACAGGAAATTTTTCCAAATTTTTCTATTTGTATAGAAAATTTTACAAAAATTATCAATTTTTATTGGAAAATTTTAAAAAATTTTCTATATTTATAGGAAATTTTTTAAAAATTTCTTATTTTTAAAGGAAATTTTTCGAAAATTTTCTATTTTTATAGGAAATTATTCAAAATTTTTCTATTTTTATAGAAAATTTTTCAAAAATTATCAATTTTTATAGGAAAATTTTCAAAAATTTTCTATATTTATAGGAAATTTTTTAAAAATTTCTTATTTTTAAAGGAAATTTTTCAAAAATTTTTTATTTTTATAGGAAAATTTTCAAAAATTTTCTATTTTAATAGGAAATTTTCAAAAATTTTCTATTTTTATAGGAAATTTTCAAAAATTTTCTATTTTTGTAGGAAATTTTTCAAAAATTTTCTATTTTTATAGGATATTTTTCACAAATTTTCTATTTTTATAGGAAATTTTTCAAAAATTTTCTATTTTTATAGAAAATTTTTCAAAAATTTTTTTTATAGGAAATTTTTCAAAAATTTTTTTTTATAGGAAATTTTTCAAAAATTTTTTTTATAGGAAATTTTTCAAAAATTTTCTATTTTTAAGTAAACTTTTCATAAATTTTTTATTTTTAAAGCAAATTTTTAAAAAATTTATTATTTTTAAAGGAAATTTTTAAAAAATTTATTATTTGTATAGTAAATTTTTTAAACATTTCGTCTTTTTATAGAAAATTATCAAAAATTTATTATTTTTGGATAAAATTTTTCAAAATTTTCCATTTTTAATTTTTATATTTTTATAGGAAAATTTTCAAAAATTTTCTAAATTTTTCACAAATTTCTTATTTTTATAGGAATTTTTTTTTAAATTTTTTTATTTTTATAGGAAATTTTTCAAAAATTTCTAAGTTTTATAGGAAATTGTTCAAAAGTTTCTTATTTTTATAGAAATTTTTTCAAAAATTTCTTATTTTTATAGGAAATTTTTCAAAAATTTCTTATTTTTATAAGAATTTTTTCAAAAGTTTCTTATTTTTATAGGAAATTTTTAAAAAATTGCTATTTTTATAGGAAATTTTTCGAAAATTGGTATTTTTATAGAAAATTTTTAAAAAATGTTCTTAATTTTTTACAAATTTCTTATTTTTATACGAAATTTTTTAAATTTTTTTTATTTTTATTGGAAATTTTTCAAAATTTTCTTATTTTTATAGGAAATTTTTCAAAAATTTTATATTTCTATAAGAAATTTTTCAAAAATTTCTTATTTTTATAGGAAAATTTTTAAAAATTCCTATTTTTATAAGAAATTTTGTTTAAAATTTTTTTAACTTTTCACAAATTTCTAATTTTTATAGGAAATTTTCAAAAATTTTTTTTATTTTTATAGGAAATTTTTTTTTATTTTTATAGAGATTTTTTCAAAAATTTCTGATTTTTAAAGGAAATTTTTCAAAAATTTCTTGTTCTTATAGGAAAATTTTCAAAAATTTCTTTTTTTTATAGGAAATTTTTCAAAAATTTCATATTTTTGTAGAAAATTTTTGAAAAATTTTTTATTTCTATATGAAATTTTTAAAAAATTTTCTATTTTTATAGAAAATTTTTCAAAAATTTCTTATATGTATTGAAAATTTTTCAAAATTTTTAAATTTTTATAGGAAAGTTTTCAAAAATTTCTTATTTTTATAGAAAATTTTTCAAAAATTTCTTATTTTTATAGGAAATTTTTTAAAAATTTATTTTTTTTTCTATGAAATTTTTTAAAAAATTTCTTATTTTGGTATTAAATTTTTCATAAATTTATTTTTTTATAGGAAATTTTTCAAAAATATCTTATTTTTATGGGAAGCTTTTCAATAGATTCTTATTTTTTATATTCAAGTTTTCATAAATTTCTTTTCTTATAGGAAATTTTTTAAAAATTACTTATTTTTATGGGAAAGTTTTCATAAATTTCTTTTTATTGACAGGAAATTTATATTTCTATGGGAAATTTTTCAAAAACTTTATATTTTATTGAAAATTGTTCATAAATTTCTTTTTTTATAGGAAATTTTTCGAAAATGTCTTATTTTTCAAAAAACTGTTATTTTAAAGGAAATTTAAAAAAAAAATTATTTTTATAGAAAATTATTCAAAAATTGGCAATATTTTTAGGACCTTTTTAAACTAAAAAAAAATTACACTGAAAAAAATTTAAATCTTACCTTTAATATATAATGTTAATGGGTTTAGGATATTCCGTAATTTTCATTCTTTTAATGTTGAGATAAAACCTGCAAAGAAATAATGACAAAATTATTTAAGGAACAAATTGTATTTTGAAATTTTAAGAAATTGGTATAAAACATTAAATTTAAGTTACTTTTTGTGAATAAAAAAAAGTTATTTCCTTTAAAATTTTAGTATAATAAATTTAATGGTGAAGATATAAAATGTGTCATTTATTTAAGCTTTGTTCACTATAGCTGACTTTTTTCACATATGTTTGTACGTATAAACTGTCATATGTTTAGGCTCATGAGTATCAAATTGTCATTTTATAAAGAATTGATCATTAATGCATTTACACTCGAAGATAAATTATATATTCAAATTATATCAAATATTTTCTTCCTCGAATTCCTAACATTTTTATTATTATTTTTATGTCAAATGCTTGTCACTTGAGAATTGAATGAACTTAAAGTAATTGAAATTTTTACATGTGTATGACACTTAACATATGATTTTTACACAGGCCATAAGAGTAAATGTTCAAGCTATAAATGTATTTAGCATTAAAAAATTCGACACGACATGTGTTAAATGATTGCAAATGTGAACAGATCCTACTTTTTTTCCTATTTGTCTTATTTTCAATATAAATAAATTACTTCGTTTTTTTAGGCTTTCTTAACTTATTAACATTTTAATTATTTTTCTAAGAAATAATTATAATCCTTAGACTGCCATTATCATTACCACTCCCACTTCTTTTACATATACAAATACATTTTATACATCTTTTATTGTCATCATTTAGTTCCCCTTTAGAACCGCCCTTGTTTAGTGAATGAGTTTGATGAGTAAAAAGTATAATTTTACCAAAACGATACCAACTTAATCCCAGTTTAGAATTATCCTGTAAGGCTAAATTAAATTGTATTTTTTATACATACGCATAACATATGGCATCAACAGCAGCCGCTGCTATCGTCATCATAAGATGAACATCAGCATTATTCTTATCCATACATATAGAAATTTTGAACCCTTTCTTGCATTGTATCCTTCATCACTTGCTTTAATGCCAATGTTACTTCATATTAAACTTTAACAATATCTTAAGCTCCTACAACACAAAAGTACCTAAACTTTTTAATATTTTAGCTAAATTCATAGTTAAGAGTAAGTAGATGAAAAATAAAACGTTTAAACATTAGGGGTATTCCCGAATTATGCAATAAAACGATCAAAATACTATAAAAAAATAAGAAATTTAAAAAAAAAATTCTATCAAAACAAAAAATTTTGTAAAAATATCCTAAAAAATAAGAAAATTTTTAAAAATTTCCTATAAAAATAGGAAATTTTTGAAAAATTTCCTATAAAAATAGGAAATTTTTTGAAAAATTTCCTATAAAAATAGGAAATTTTTGAAAAATTTCCTATAAAAATAGGAAATTTTTGAAAAATTTCCTATAAAAATAGGAAATTTTTGAAAAGTTTTCTATAAAAATAGGAAATTTTTGAAAAATTTTCCTATAAAAATAGGAAATTTTTGAAAAATTTCCTATAAAAATAGGAAATTTTTGAAAAATTTCCTATAAAAATAGGAAATTTTTGAAAAATTTCCTATAAAAATAGGAAATTTTTGAAAATTTTCTTATAAAAATAGGAAATTTTTGAAAAATTTCTTATAAAAATTTTTGAAAAATTTCCTATAAAAATAGGAAATTTTTGAAAAATTTCCTATAAAAATAGGAAAGTTTTGAAAAATTTCTTATAAAAATAGGAAATTTTTGAAAAATTTCCTATAAAAATAGGACATTTTTGAAAAATTTCCTATAAAAATAGGAAATTTTTGAAAAATATTTCCTATGAAAATAGTAAATTGTAGAAATATATCATTTAGAAATAGTAAAATTTAAAAAACTTCCTATAAAAATAGTAAAGTTTTGAAATTTTTGCTATAAAAATAGTAAAGGTTGTGAAGTTTTGTGAATACCCGTATTGTAATTTTCAAAAAAAAAAAGAAAAACATTATTTTGTATATTTGCATGTATGTATGACACCAACAACAGTTGCTGATGTCGCTCAAACTGTTACATTATTAAATATCACACAGAGATTACTCTGGGTAATGGGTAGAAACATCACATCAAAACTTAAGTTCAAAAATGAAAAAAAAAGCAAAAGAGTATCTAAACGCCAACGCAGCAAAACCAGGAAACACATTCTACCATTTTATCTGTAAGACAGACAGACATTTAACACCCTGTTTCCTATTTCGCTATTTAACCCTTTCATACCCATTTTTGCTTATACGAAACTTTTCACACATTCATATTTAAATTACTTTTTTGTGAAAACAGCTAAATTTGAAGGGATAGTTTTGATATATAATATTTTTTTTGAATTGTGAATTTAATAAACTTTATCTTAGACATAAACCGGCACACATAAATGGTCCTAAAAGGGTTAATGACACAAACTTTTACATCCTCCTCTAAAGATTTGAATTGTTGTCTCGTTATTTTATGTGTTTTGTAAGCAATTTTAATATTCAAAGTAAATTTTCCCAGTTGTTTTTCATTTTCAGTTAAACTTACCCTTAGGCTTTTGATGATGACGTTGATACCAAAAAGCGATAGATGATAATTTCTGAGTGTTATTGAAAATATTCCTCATAGACAAAGGCAAACAACTCTTTTTCTAGGATTTCAAAGGACAAAGTAATAGGAAGGAAACAAATTGGAATTGTTTTCTTTCGGCTGTATTTATTTCAAATGAAACGATTATTTCTTCTAGGAAATTTCATCAAAGTGTTGAAGGATCTCAATCATAATATGAATTTAGTATTGAAATATTTTCCCCAAATTAAAAGGGTGGAGTTGAGTTGGTCGTTAAAGAGTGTTGTAAATATTAAAGAGGAGTGTTCCAATTTATAAACAAATTCATAGAATTTAATATAATTTGATTATATTGCGTGAGGAAATATACGATGAAATAATGTTATAAAATAATAAAGATATCGTTAAAAATTAGGAAAAGGAGAAATGTTATTAGGATATACATATGTCGAAATAATTGAAAATTTAATACTATTGTGGAAAATTTTTTTATTCTTAAAGAAAATTTTTCAAAAATTTCCTATTTTTATAGGAAATTTTTCAAAAATTTCCTATTTTTATAGGAATTTTTTTCAAAAATTTCCTATTTTTATAGGAAATTTTTCAAAAATTTCCTATTTTTATAGGAAATTTTTCAAAAATTTCCTATTTTGATAGGAAATTTTTCAAAAATTTCCTATTTTTATAGGAAATTTTTCAAAAATTTCCTATTTTTATAGGAAATTTTTCAAAAATTTCCTATTTTTATAGGAAATTTTTCAAAAATTTCCTATTTTTATAGGAAATTTTTCAAAAATTTCCTATTTTTATAGGAAATTTTTCAAAAATTTCCTATTTTTATAGGAAATTTTTCAAAAATTTCCTATTTTTATAGGAAATTTTTCAAAAATTTCCTATTTTTATAGGAAATTTTTCAAAAATTTCCTATTTTTATAGGAAATTTTTCAAAAATTTCCTATTTTTATAGGAAATTTTTCAAAAATTTCCTATTTTTATAGGAAATTTTTCAAAAATTTCCTATTTTTATAGGAAATTTTTCAAAAATTTCCTATTTTTATAGGAAATTTTTCAAAAATTTCCTATTTTGATAGGAAATTTTTCAAAAATTTCCTATTTTGATAGGAAATTTTTCAAAAATTTCCTATTTTTATAGGAAATTTTTCAAAAATTTCCTATTTTTATAGGAAATTTTTCAAAAATTTCCTATTTTTATAGGAAATTTTTCAAAAATTTCCTATTTTTATAGAAAATTTTTCAAAAATTTCCTATTTTTATAGGAAATTTTTCAAAAATTTCCTATTTTTATAGGAAATTTTTCAAAAATTTCCTATTTTTATAGGAAATTTTTCAAAAATTTCCTATTTTTATAGGAAATTTTTCAAAAATTTCCTATTTTTATAGGAAATTTTTCAAAAATTTCCTATTTTTATAGGAAATTTTTCAAAAATTTCCTATTTTTATAGGAAATTTTTCAAAAATTTCTTATTTTTATAGGAAATTTTTCAAAAATTTCCTATTTTTATAGGAAATTTTTCAAAAATTTCCTATTTTTATAGGAAATTTTTCAAAAATTTCCTATTTTTATAGGAAATTTTTCAAAAATTTCCTATTTTTATAGGAAATTTTTCAAAAATTTCCTATTTTTATAGGAAATTTTTCAAAAATTTCCTATTTTTATAGGAAATTTTTCAAAAATTTCCTATTTTTATAGGAATTTTTTCAAAAATTTCCTATTTTTATAGGAAATTTTTCAAAAATTTCCTATTTTTATAGGAAATTTTTCAAAAATTTCCTATTTTTATAGGAAATTTTTCAAAAATTTCCTATTCTTATAGGAAATTTTTCAAAAATTTCCTATTTTTATAGGAAATTTTTCAAAAATTTCCTATTTTTATAGGAAATTTTCAAAAATTTCCTATTTTTATAGGAAATTTTTCAAAAATTTCCTATTTTTATAGGAAAATTTTCAAAAATTTCCTATTTTTATAGGAAATTTTTCAAAAATTTCCTATTTTTATAGGAAATTTTTCAAAAATTTCCTATTTTTATAGGAAATTTTTCAAAAATTTCCTATTTTTATAGGAAATTTTTCAAAAATTTCCTATTTTTATAGGAAATTTTTCAAAAATTTCCTATTTTTATAGGAAATTTTTCAAAAATTTCCTATTTTTATAGGAAATTTTTCAAAAATTTCCTATTTTTATAGGAAATTTTTCAAAAATTTCCTATTTTTATAGGAAATTTTTCAAAAATTTCCTATTTTTATAGGAAATTTTTCAAAAATTTCCTATTTTTATAGGAAATTTTTCAAAAATTTCCTATTTTTATAGGAAATTTTTCAAAAATTTCCTATTTTTATAGGAAATTTTTCAAAAATTTCCTATTTTTATAGGAAATTTTTCAAAAATTTCCTATTTTTATAGGAAATTTTTCAAAAATTTCCTATTTTTATAGGAAATTTTTCAAAAATTTCCTATTTTTATAGGAAATTTTTCAAAAATTTCCTATTTTTATAGGAAATTTTTCAAAAATTTCCTATTTTTATAGGAAATTTTTCAAAAATTTCCTATTTTTATAGGAAATTTTTCAAAAATTTCCTATTTTTATAGGAAATTTTTCAAAAATTTCCTATTTTTATAGGAAATTTTTCAAAAATTTCCTATTTTTATAAGAAATTTTTCAAAAATTTCCTATTTTTATAGGAAATTTTTCAAAAATTTCCTATTTTTATAGGAAATTTTTCAAAAATTTCCTATTTTTATAGGAAATTTTTCAAAAATTTCCTATTTTTATAGGAAATTTTTCAAAAATTTCCTATTTTTATAGGAAATTTTTCAAAAATTTCCTATTTTTATAGGAAATTTTTCAAAAATTTCCTATTTTTATAGGAAATTTTTCAAAAATTTCCTATTTTTATAGGAAATTTTTCAAAAATTTCCTATTTTTATAGGAAATTTTTCAAAAATTTCCTATTTTTATAGGAAATTTTTCAAAAATTTCCTATTTTTATAGGAAATTTTTCAAAAATTTCCTATTTTTATAGGAAATTTTTCAAAAATTTCCTATTTTTATAGGAAATTTTTCAAAAATTTCCTATTTTTATAGGAAATTTTTCAAAAATTTCCTATTTTTATAGGAAATTTTTCAAAAATTTCCTATTTTTATAAAAAAAAATTCCTATTTTTATAGGAAATTTTTCAAAAATTTCCTATTTTTATAGGAAATTTTTCAAAAATTTCCTATTTTTATAGGAAATTTTTCAAAAATTTCCTATTTTTATAGGAAATTTTTCAAAAATTTCCTATTTTTATAGGAAATTTTTCAAAAATTTCCTATTTTTATAGGAAATTTTTCAAAAATTTCCTATTTTTATAGGAAATTTTTCAAAAATTTTAAAAAAAAATTTTTTAAATATTTCCTATTTTTATAGGAAATTTTTAAAAATTTCCTTTTTTAATAGAACATTTTTTTAAATAATTTCTTGTTTCATAAAAAAATTTATGATTTTTTAAATTTAATTTTTTATCTGTTTAATATTGAGTATCCCTCTTGTTTAATCTGATTGATTTCTTAGATACCCAAAACATAAGTACAATTCCTTCTAATTTATATCCCTTTATCAATTCATGATTTCGAAAAACATTAGAAACTCCAGTAAGTTTTATTTTTTAGACAATCCTAAAACTAAATTCAATATGTACGAGTAGGAAGTGTAACCATAAACCATTAAATACTAAATTACGTTTTGGAAAACGAGACATGTGTTCCAAACTAAACTGATTTGGCTTTTGACAAACATCAAAGAAGAGGTGGTTTTGTTCGTATTTCTGTGCGTTAAATTACCAATTTCTAATGACAAAATTACACAGTGTCTGTGTATACGACTAAAATACATTAGAAAAGGAACAAAAAAAAAAAAAATAGGAAAATTAGTTTTTAAACTCAATTTAAACTGTTGTAGGGATTATGCTTAAATACATATGGATATGCTTTTTCAATTTCTAGAGTAAGTAAACAAATTGTCTTAGCCCTGTAGGAAAAACGAGGGAAAGAATTGACAGTTTATAACTAGCATACATAGGATATAATTTTTGTATCCAAGATCTTTAATCTTATATAATTTTCTAGATATTTTAAAAGGAGTGCAGAAAAAGTGGTAATAAAATGCTTAAGGAAGTATTTGCATTAGAAGTAATCGTGAAAAGTGAATCGAATACTTTTACAAGAAAGACTAGAATATTTTTATGTTTTTATATATCAACTTATCATACTCTCAAAATTTTCCCACTGGGAAGGATTTAAACCAGCCATGAAAAGGTGTATGTGTGTGTATGCGTTAGTACCTAAATGTGGGTAGTAGTGGATGTTCTTTATGGTTTTTGATCATTTTGCGTTGGTTGTTTAAACATGAATATGTTACTCTCGGAGTTCTACTCCGTATGTTTGTATGTCTGTCTGTCCTATCCAGTGTTAATGTCCGTCCGTCTGTCTGTCTGCCATTAATATTATTTTTCACTTCAGTTTAACGCATTGTCATTGTTTATTTTATATGCTGCCACAATCCTGATGACGATGTCTCAAAATGCTCTTGTTATTTCATTTCATTATTCTTTTTTTTTTTGTTATTTTTTGGTGCAGCATGTGTCTTTTGTATATTAATGTCTTAAATCAAGAATTTGAGTCTAGAGATTAATACCCTACAATGGGTACTCATGTTTGTAACAAAAAACAATTTTTAAAATTTTCCTATAAAATAGCAAATTTTGTGAAAAATTTCCAATAAAATGGGAAATTTTTGAAAAATTTCCAATAAAAATAGGAAATTTTTGAAAAATTTCTAATAAAAATAGGAAATTTTTGAAAAATTTCCAATAAAAATAGGAAATTTTTGAAAAATTTCTAATAAAAATAGGAAATTTTTGAAAAATTTTAAATAAAAATAGGAAATTTTTGAAAAATTTCCAATAAAAATAGGAAATTTTTGAAAAATTTCCAATAAAAATAGGAAATTTTTGAAAAATTTCCAATAAAAATAGGAAATTTTTGAAAAATTTCCAATAAAAATAGAAAATTTTTGAAAAATTTCCTATAAAAATAGGAAATTTTTGAAAAATTTCCTATAAAAATAGGAAATTTTTGAAAAATTTCCTATAAAAATAGGAAATTTTTGAAAAATTTCCTATAAAAATAGGAAATTTTTGAAAAATTTCTTATAAAAATAGGAAATTTTTGAAAAATTTCCTATAAAAATAAGAAATTTTTGAAAAATTTCCTATAAAAATAGGAAATTTTTGAAAATTTTCCTATAAAAATAGGAAATTTTTGAAAAATTTCCTATAAAAATAGGAAATTTTTGAAAATTTTCCAATTAAAATAGGAAATTTTTGAAAAATTTCCAATAATAATAGGAAATTTTTGAAAAATTTCCAATAAAAATAGGAAATTTTTGAAAAATTTCTTATAAAAATAGGAAATTTTTCAAAAATTTCCTATAAAAATAAGAAATTTTTGAAAAATTTCCTATAAAAAAAGGAAATTTTTGAAAAATTTCCTATAAAAATAGGAAATTTTTTAAAAATTTCCTATAAAAATAGGAAATTTTTGAAAAAAATTCTCCAAAATAGGGTGTCTATTAGTCCGTCTATACTTTCTTAATTGTTTTTTCATGTTACTTTATTGAAGTCTTCAAAGAACATTGACAGTCAAACTTTAGGTAGAGTTAACTCTACAAGAATACATTTTTCAATCTTTTCAAACTCAAACACTTACAATGACACTTTTTCGAAACTTCACTTTCTGGGCTACAGCCAGAGATAAACCTAATTCTGTATGGGTTTGTTTAAATGTTCCCCGAAATTGTAGCAGATGCATCAAGTGTGATTATTGATGGTTTGGTCTGGTTTAACCATATCCATCCATTTACTCAGACACAGCCAAAACTTAAATAAAGACATGAAGGCGTTTCAATATTAATTAGCACCATCATAATAATGAAGATTTCAAATTATTGGGGATGTAACATATCGTGGTATGATTTTTATTCTTAACTGACATCAAAAATTAGTTAAGTCTTTAATATTTGAATGTTAGATTTTGTGGGTGCTCTTATTTGTTTGAAGGGGGGAGGGCAGGAAATTTTAATATTTGATAAACATGCTGGAATTAAAAGGTTCTGGGGAAAATTGTATATTGTACACAAAGAATATAATCTTTTGTTGCTTTTAGAAAATATCTTAATTAGTAGCAAAATAAATATAAATTGGAGAAAATGACAAAATAGTTAATGTTTTTGGAAAGCCATCATAAAAGTTGAAATTAATGATACATAGACAATATGAAAGTTTTTAGAAGATTTTCCAAGAACTTTTTATTAGAGTATAAATTTTAAAAATTTTAATTTTTTAAAAATTGTTTATTTTGATAGAAGCTTTTCCATTTTTAATTTTTCAATTTTGAATATTTTGTAAAAAATTTGTATATTTTTGCAAAAAGTACAATAAAAGAAATTTATTGCGCCATAAAATTTGTTATTCAAAATAATCGCATTGTAGCTGCACTTTCGCAAAATAATCAACAATAAATTTCACAAGAAACCGCAAATTTTTCATTTAAATGGTTTCAATTGTCCGAGGTACAATCAAGAAAGAGATAATAAAAAAAAACTTAAAAATCATATGAGATTGAGTCTGACATTCTTAAATTAAATTATCGCCCCATAAAAATCATTGGATTATTTTTTTCATACCAAATGAAAGAAACAATAAAAATTCAAATCAGCTTGAAATGATAAAGATTTTTTTCACTTCTGTGCGAAACAATATTTTAAATTGTTTCATTGAAAAAAAGTTTTAGAAGATTAAGAAAATGAGAAAAAAAAAATACATTTCGAAAGATAATAAAAAGACTCCAATCTCTTAAAGATTGACTTTATTATCACTTTCATTTATTTCGATTCCTTTTTCTTTATTCAGATTTTTGTTTTCGAATTGATTGATTTATAGTTAAATGAATGAGTTTTGAACTTATTTGAAATGGAATTTCAATTCCTTTCTAATTTTTGAAATGTATTAAAACTTTTCAAAAATTTCTAATTTTTATAGAAAATTTTTCAAAAATTTCTAATTTTTATAGGAAATTTTTCAAAAATATCCTATTTTTTAATAGAAAATTTTTAAAATATCCTGTTTTTTAATAGGAAATTTTTCAATAATTTTTCAAAAATTTCCTATTATTTAAGAGGAAATTTTTCAAAAATTTCCTATTATTTAAAAGGAAATTTTTCAAAAATTTCCTATTTTTTAATAGGAAATTTTTTAAAAATTTCCTATTTTTTAATAGGAAATTTTTCAAAAATTTCCTATTTTTTAATAGGAAATTTTTCAAAAATTTCCTATTTTTTAATAGGAAATTTTTCAAAAATTTCCTATTTTTTAATAGGAAATTTTTCAAAAATTTCCTATTTTTTAATAGGAAATTTTTCAAAAATTTCCTATTTTTTAATAGGAAATTTTTCAAAAATTTCCTATTTTTTAATAGGAAATTTTTCAAAAATTTCCTATTTTTTAATAGGAAATTTTTCAAAAATTTCCTATTTTTTAATAGGAAATTTTTCAAAAATTTCCTATTTTTTAATAGGAAATTTTTCAAAAATTTCCTATTTTTTAATAGGAAATTTTTCAAAAATTTCCTATTTTTTAATAGGAAATTTTTCAAAAATTTCCTATTTTTTAATAGGAAATTTTTCAAAAATTTCCTATTTTTTAATAGGAAATTTTTCAAAAATTTCCTATTTTTTAATAGGAAATTTTTCAAAAATTTCCTATTTTTTAATAGGAAATTTTTCAAAAATTTCCTATTTTTTAATAGGAAATTTTTCAAAAATTTCCTATTTTTTAATAGGAAATTTTTCAAAAATTTCCTATTTTTTAATAGGAAATTTTTTAAAAATTTCCTATTTTTTAATAGGAAATTTTTCAAAAATTTCCTATTTTTTAATAGGAAATTTTTCAAAAATTTCCTATTTTTTAATAGGAATTTTTTTAAAAATTTCCTTTTTTTATTGGAAATTTTTCAAAAATTTCCTATTTTTATAGAAATTTTTTAAAAAATTTTCTTTTTTTATAGGAAATTTTGAAAATTTTTCTCAATTTTATAGGAAAATTTTCAAAAATTTCTTATTTTCATAGCAAATTTTGCAAAAATTTTTAATTTTAAAGAAACATTTTCAGAAATTTCCTATTTTTATAGGCAATTTTAAAACAATTTCTTATTTTTATAGGAAATTTTTCAAAAATTACTTTTTTTATAGGAAATTTTAAAAAATTTCTTATTTATATAGGACATTTTTCAAAAATTAAATATTTTTATAGGAAATTTTTTAAAAATTTAATACTTTTATAGGAAATTTTTAAAATATTTCCCATTTTTAAAGGAAATTTTAAAAAAAAACTTCGTATGTTTATATAAAATGTTTAAAAAATTTCTTATTTTTATAGGAAATTTTTCAAAAATTTTTTATTTTTATCGAAAAATTTCCTAAAATTTCTTATTTTTATAGAAAATTTTCCTATTATCCTATTTTTGTAGGAAATTTTAAAAAAATGTCTTATTTTTGTAGGAAGTTTTTCAAAAATTTTCTGCTTTTTATTGGAAATTTTTAAAAAAATTTATGATTTTTATAAGAAAAACTTTCAAAAATTTTTTATTAGTATAGGAAATTTTTCAAAAATTTCTTATTTTTATAGGAAACTTTTCAAAAATTTCTTATTTTTATAGGAAATCTTAAAAATTTCTTATTTTTATAGGAAATTTTAAAAATGTCTTATTTTTATAGGAAATTTTAAAAATGTCTTATTTTATAGGAAATTAAAAAAATTTCTTATTTTTATAGGAAATTTTAAAAATTTCTTATTTTTATAGGAAATTTTTCAGAAAGTTCCTATTTTTATAAAAAATTTTCAAAAATTTCTTTTTTTATAGAAAAATTTTCAAAAATTTAAAATTTTTATAGGAAATTTTTTAAAAATTTTCTTATTTATTTTGTAAATGAAAAAAATATATGTATATCGAGACACGGTGCGCATAAGCTTCTACCTTTTGCATCATGGATTGTCTCCCACATTTAAGCAAAAGTAGTTCATTTCCCAAGATTTTTTTAAATGTTATTTTGCATAAAATTTATGGCAAATTTGCTAAATTTTTTTTTCTTAATATTCAAAGTGTTTTTTTTGAATCTAGAGAAGATTTTGTAGCACCAAAAAATTTTAGTCACGTTTTAAATGTTTATTTTCTGTTTATATTTTTGTGTTTTTTTTTAACTCTGGCGTCAAGTCATAAAATTTATTAAACTTATTGTACAAATTTGTATTTTGCAATAACAAAAACTTAACAATTTCATATAAATTTAAACTGTATATTGTTTTTCTAAACCCCCTAAAAACAAATAGATAAAAATTATTATTTACCCTAAAGTTGTTAATAATGTTTAGATGTCTTTTTTGTCGAAGATTTTTTTTAAAATCAAAACAAACATAAAAGAAACATTGTCACGTTCTCGAAAAGTTTTGAAACATTTTATCTAACAAATTACGAGTTGTATATGTATGTGAAGCAGATTTTGCCCCCACCCGTTACTCTTTGAAAGTCTTTAGATGGGAATGAGTGAATGAACGAATGAATGAATAAATGTATAATATTTTATTTTTTTCTAAATGTGACATCACATTTGAAATATTGTACAACATCATCCATTTATCCATTCCAATAATAAAAATTCAAGAAACAAAACAGAAAAAAAATTTCAAATTGATATGTACATATGAAATTATTTATGTTTTACTTTTCCTCTATATTTACATTTACATACTTATTTTCATTTACGTATGTAGAGCGTGTAGCATACCGTGTAAATATGGTGACAAATTTTACATTTGCATTTGTCTCACATTCATTTTATTTTTTTTATGTTACAAATATTTTATTCCATTTCAATTTTTGTAAATGTTTTTCTTTTTCACTCATTTTGTCACTTTGTTTAAATAAAAATGAAAAAAAAACAAGATAAAATTGCTTTAACTCGTAGTTTAGAATTATTTGCATTACATTTCAATTGAAAAATTTTTAACATACAAGTTTTTATGCTAATTCTTTTTGTAAAGTGTTTCAAATGATATTTGACTTATTTTTTTAGACAAAAATGTTTATTTTCCATAATGATGATAAAATCTGTTAGAAATTCAAATCAGTCAAGGTATAAATTCAATTAAAATGTCAGGGATATTAAAGAATTTTTTAAATATTTTGACATTGACATTAAGTAGGAATACAAAATGTAAGTTATTAGTTTCTAATTTGAAATTAGATTTACTTTTTCAGAAGTAGTATACAAGTACCTGGGCCCTATTTCACTAAACTACAATTCTACAAGTTTACAAGTTACAATTACAAGTCTAATTCTTACAAGTGCTATTCAATTGTATTTCATTAAAATTTACACAACAATTGTAGCTTTTTGGACTAGCAAACTACAATTTCTACAATTACAATTTCTACAATTATAATAAAATAAAATATTTTGATAAATATATGGAGTCAAATAAAACATTTTTGAACTCGTACCGAACCACACCATCTACGATTTTCATGAAATTATATACATTCTCCTAGCTTAGGCAATTTTTACACTTCTTCAAAATTTTTAATTTCGCTTTGGTTCAGATTTTATGGCGGTCCAAAGTTCGTTTTTTCAAGATTTTTTCCGATATATACCCACTTTATATGCATATAACTTTTGATACTCATGTTTTAGCATATATCCTGTAGTTTTATGTCCTTAAATTAAAAAATTTAATCTTGTATTCAAATTCAAAATTTGTACTGAAATGTTATGAGTTATTTTAGAAAAAGTTTTTTGTTTTCCGATCCATCATGGGGTCATTTTTGTGGTTTTCATATTTTGTTGTCTACACTATTATCCACATTTGAGACAATGATAAAGAAAATTTAAGATATGCTTTTTGAGGTATCCTTGAGTCAAGGACATCATTGATTTCCCTTGTCCTGCATAAATGATTATATTTTCATATCCTTCACCACTTTAGGTGAAAAGCGTGTTATAAGTTTGGGCTGATGTATGTAACGCATAGAAATATTGGTCTTAGACCACCTTTAGTACACCAATGGACTTAGAATTCATTCCTGAGTCGATGTCAGTCCGTCCGTCCATCGGGCTGGACCGCCATGTAAACCTTGTAATCAAACAAAATAAATAAATGGTCATTAATATTGATTTGATTTTGTGTTAATTTTAACTAATTTTTATTAAAAGATAGTTAAAAACCAAATTTGAATTCAATTTATCTTTCACTTGTAACTTGTAAAATTTTTTTTGAGAGTCTCAGTCGACCCTATGCTTTTTTTCCACAATTCTACAAGTGTACAAGTACAAATTTATATTTGTGAAACAAAACCACTTGTAGAAGTATGACTTGTAAACTTGTGAATTGTAAATATCACTTGTAGCTACAAACTTGTAATTGTATTTTAAAGAAACACAATTTTTTGCAAGTTCACAATTTTACAGGCAAAAACACTTGTAATTGTAGACTTGTAGCTTAGTGAAATAGGACCCTGGTTGACCGAGCCTTGCTCTAAGCTTTATGATAAGCATTTTGAGGCAAATTTTAAAGTTTGTATATATTTTATTTTATAAAGTACTAAAATAAATTTAGGGGAAAGACATTGTACAAATATTCAGTTAATTTTGAGTTATTTTATTTATTTTGTCCGATCAACACATAGTTTGCATAGTTTACAGTTTAACTCATTTTAAAAAATTTTGGAAAATGGTCGTACCAACAGAAACCTCCGTCGACTCATGCGTAACAACTTTGCTAAAGTTTATAGTCTGATAAAATGCATAGTTTACGATTAAATTAATTTTGAGTAGTTTTCAGTGTCGCCGCCTGAAGTTGTTCATACCAACTAAAAAACCTTCGTCTGCTTATGCGTAACAACTTTGCTTATGATTATAACATGATCAAATGCACAGTTTACGATTTAATTCACTTTAAGTAATTTTCAGTGGCGCCACCTGTCGGACTTTGGTCATTCCAATAAATAAACCATCGCCGGCATATCCGCAACAAGTTTGCTAAAGATTATAGCATGATTAAATGTTCAGCTTACCTGTCGGAAATTAGTCTTACCAACTTAAAAACCTTCGCCGGCTTATCCGCAACATCTTCGCTAAAGAGCATAACATGATCAAATTAACAGTTTACTTTTATACATTTTGAGATGTTAACTTATAATTTAATCCCCTTTTTACCCATTTTGGGCCCAAAATCAAAAAAGTACCAAATAGGTGTTTAATATTTCTTTCACATCTATTGATTGCAGTACAAAGTTCCGTTTTATATTCTTTAGTTTAAAAAATAAGAGTGGGTTAAAAAAGTACCAAAAAACTATTTTTACCCTCTTTTACCCCCTATCGGACATTGTTTCAAAAAAGTACCAAATACCTGTCCTCTTATCTTCATAGTTGTTTAAAACGTAATTTTCATTTTATTTCTATACGTATTACTTTAGGAGATATAACGTTTTCGATTTTTTTTAGAGGCAAAGGTTCCAAAAGTCCCTTCTTCTTCGACCTATATCAAAAAAGGTACCCACAGTCCAAATTTTATCAAAATCGTTTGAGCCGTATAGGAGATAGTAAGCCTTATATTTTATATATTATTTCGATTATCCTAAAAGTATGCTACACACATTCTTCTAAAATATCTTAAATTTCGATCGATATCGTATGCGGTGTTTTGGCCCCTGGAATTCGAACCCTGATAACTAATCCCATATAAATATTGGGCACTGAGCAAAATTTTATTCTTGTATATATGTATCTGAATTTTTTTTCCGATAATTTGTCGAATACAAAATTTTGAATTACCTGATAAACCAGATTGTATATTGTTCATACCTAAAAGAAGAAAAAAAGATAATTAAAAATTTGATTTGTAGAAAAGAATTTCTTTATTATATTAATACTAGAATGTAACTCTTAAATGCATGCGCGTTATTATATATCTCGAGCCTATATTCAATACCGTCTATAAACCAATTTTTTCAAAATCACTTTTTGTTGGGATACTATTTTTTTTTATAATAGTTACATATGTTTTAATAAAAATCAGAAAGAAGAAATCTGTTTTTGAACTTTCACTTAAAAATTTTCGCTATTAAATAGTTTTTTGCCTCTCCAAAAAATATTTTATTTGGTTCATAGTCGGTTTTGATTATAGGCTCGCGATATAGAATATTTTGGGTACAAGATTTGTCTTTTTAAAAAAATTGTTGATTTTAAAATTTTCTATATAAATATAAAAAACTTTTTATAAAATATTAAGATTTTCTGTATTCAAAATTTTCTGTGTAAAAAACTTTCGATGTCAAGATTTTCTATATAGAAAATTTTTCATGTTAGGATTTTCAATATTCAAAACTTTCGATGATTAGAATATGTTTATTGAAAGTTTCGATATTCATATTTTCAATATAAAAAATTTTCTATATCAAGTTTTTCTATATAGAAAATTTTGATGTTAAGATTTTTCATATAAAAAAATTCTGAGATCAATATTTTCTATAAAGAAATTTTCGATGTTTAGATTTTCTGTGCAAAAAAATGTCGATGTTAAGTTTTTCTATACAGAAGTTTCTTGATGTTCAGATTTTCTATACAGAAGATTCTTGATGTTCAGATTTTCTATATAAAAAAGTTTCAATGTTAAGTCTTTCTATATAAAAAACTTTTGATATTAAAATTTTTTATATAAAAAAATTTCGATGTTAAGGTTTTTTATATAAAAAAAAAAATTCGATGTTAAGTCTTTTTTAATATTGAAAACTTTCGATGTTTAGAATTTCTTTACAGAAAATTTTCGATGTTTAAATTTTCAATATATAGAAAAATTTCGCTTTTATATTTTCTGTATATAAAAGATTTTCTATATAAAAAGTTTCCATATTCATATTTTCAACATAAATAATTTTTGATGTCAAGATTTTCTATATATAGACAATTTTTTGATGTTAAGATTTTTTATATTAAAAAAGTTTCGATGTTAAGTTTTTTTATATTGAAAACTTTCGATGTTCAGAATCTCTTTGTAGAAAGTTTTCGATGTTTAGGTTTTCAATATATAAAAAAAAGTTTTGATTTTCAATTTTCTGTATAGAAAATGTTAAGATTTTTAATATAAAAATGTTCAGATTTTCTATATAAAAAATTTTCGATGTTAAGTTTTTCTACATAAAAAATTTTCGATGCCAAGATTTTCTATTTAGAAAATTTTCGATGTCAAGATTTTCTGTATTGAAAACTTTTCATATTTAGAATTTCTTTTTAAAAAATTTCCAATACTTTAGAATTTCTTTATAGGAAACGTTCGACGTTAAGGTTTTCAATATATAGAAAAGTTTCGATTTTAGATTTTCTGTATAGAAAAATTTCGATGTTAAGATTTTTTATATAAAAAAGTTCCGATGTTCAGATTTTCTATATAGAAAACTTTTGATGTTAATATAAAAAAATTTCGATGTTCATATTTTCTATGTAAAAAATTATCGATGCTGCGATTTTCTATATAAAAAATTTTCGATGTTCATATTTTCAGTACAAAAAACTTTCGATGTTCAGTTTGATTATATATATATTTTCAATGTTAAGATTTTCTATACAAAAAAAATTCAATGACAAGATTTTTTGTACAGAAAACTTTTGATGTTAAGATTTTTAATGTAAAAATTTTCGATATTAAACTTTCGATGTTTAAAGTTTCTTTATTAGAAAATTTTGAATGTTTAGATTTTCTATATAGAAAAGTTTCGATGTTCAGATCTTCTTTATAGAAAACTTTTTTTTAATATAAAAAATTTTCGATTTCGAAAACTTTTGATGATTTTCAATATAAATAAATTTCAATGTTTAGATTTGCTTTGTAAAAAAGTTTTCGATGTTTAGTGTTTTTTGACAGAAAATTTTCGATGTTCAGTTTTTCAGTATAAAAAGTTTCGATATTAAGTTTTTCTATATTGAATATTTTCGATGCTTAGATTTTCTATGTTAAAAGTTTTGAAGCTAAAATTTTCCACAGAGAAAGTTTTCGATGTCAAGTTTTTCTCTATAGAAAATTTTCGATGTTTTGATTTTCTATATCAAAAAATTTCTATGTTAAGTTTTTCTATATAGAAAATTTTAGATGTTAAGATTTTTTATATAAAAAAATTTCGATATTCAAAATTTTCCATGTCAAGATTTTCTATGTTGAAATTTTTCGATGTTAAAAATTTCTTTATAGAAAATTTCCGATGTTTAGATTTTCTATGTATAGAAAGTTTTCGATATAACTATTTTCTATATAGAAAATCTTCGATGTTAAGATTTTTAATAAGAAAATCTTTGATGTTCAGATTTTTATTATAAAAAATTTTCAATGTTTAGATTTTCTATACAAAAAATGAGCGATGTTAAGATTTTCCATATAGAAAATTATCGATGTTTAGACTTTATTTTTAGAAAATTTTCGATGTCATGGTTTAATATAATAAAAATTTTCTAGATTTGGAATTTCTTTATAAAAAATTTTCAATGTTTAGGTTTTCTATATAGATAATTTTCGATGTTAAGATTTTTAATATAAGACATTTTCGATGTTCGGATATTCTATGTAATAAAATATCGATGTTACAATTTTCTATATAGATAATAATCGATGTTCAGTTTTTCTTTATAGAAATTTTTTGAAGTTTAGATTTTCAACAAAAAAATCTTCGATGTTATATTTTTAATATAGAAAATTTTCGATGTTAAGTTTTTCTAAATAAAAAAGTTTCGATGTTTTTTTTTTTTCTATATAGAAAGTTTTTGATGTTAAGATTTTTTATAAAAAAAAAATTTGAGATATAAAAAATTTTCGATGTCAAAGTTTTCTTTATTAAAAACTTTCGAGGTTAAGAATTTGTTTAAGAAAATGTGAACTGAAGGACGATGAAAACTGAAAATTGTTTGTGTTTTATTCAGTCGATGACCTACGCTTTTACTTATGTTTTATGAACATAATTCTGAAAGGTTTTGTTTGTAAAATAAGTAATAATGCGAGGTTTTCGATCTGTCTAAATTGGGGATAATCCTCCTGAAGAGATGGCTTAACCAACCATCGAAACGCGTAGAGGAATTTTAGTTTCTCCGCAAACAATTTTTGGCTTTTTATCAATAAATTGGTCTGTTACATTAATAAATAAATGTAACAGTTTTGGGATCAAATGCGCATAGTTATTCTTTTTGAAGAAAATCTTCAATTTTTATATCTTCTTTATAGAAAATTTTCGATATTAAGATTTTCTATGTAAAAATTTAATAGTTTAGGTATCAGTTGTTTGAATTCCCTGTTATTTACAAAACATTCGAGGCATTTTGTAAAATTATCCTTTCCCATTTATTGTGGTTATTCTTATGTTTAGAAATAAATGAAAGCCGCTAGAAACAGCTACTCCCCCTTTACTTCAAAACTGGAAATTAAACAAAAAAATAAAATAAAAAATCCTACATTTGTATACAAAATTTATGATTCATTTGTATATTATTTTTATTATTTACCAGCAACATGTGGGCTTAGAGTCAAATCATTCAAAGTATATTTTTGTTAAAAATTATCTTAAGCTAAAATTCCATGTTTATTTTAGAAGAAATCTTTGTTTATTGCTTTTTCTGTAGGTTTCTGTGTATAAAAGTTATTTTCGACTTTTATGATCCTTGATAAACAAGGACACTTGTATAAATAATCATCATTATCATCATCTTTGGCATCATATGCATAAATATGAAATTCATAGGACTCTTGAAGGATATAAGAATAGAATCATTTGTATGGAAAGGACAAATAATGAATATAATACCTAAGATATGTATGAGTATGCATCAGTATCACCACATGGTCAAGTGGTTGATTAAGGGAGAAATTAAGATATTTAAGCTTAAATTTTTTTAAATCTATTTGGATGGAACTAAAAATAACTCTTTAAGTTTTTAGTGTGTTTTTATGTCTTCGGCCGTTATGGAAAGGTAGTTTTGTTGACTTTTTTATTAAATTAATAAAAATATTTTGAACTTCTTGGAGCCTAGAATATGGTGTCATAATATGACACATTTTAAAAATAAGCTCTCTTAGATTTAATAAGTTTCATTTGTATTATTCTCATAGAAAAGCTATTCCTGGACCGATTTGCACAAATTTTATGTTTCGGAAAGTCAGAACCAGAATCTATAAAATAGAGAAAAAATTTTTGAAATAACTTACAAAACAACAAAGTTTGTATGCTTTAGATATGGAACTATAAGTTATTTAGCTAATACTTAAAAAACCAAGTAGTCGAAATTGTTCATTAAAAAGCCTTTCACAATCTTCTTTCTGGTAAATTGTAATTTTATTTTTGCTAGAGACTTAAGCTTAAAAGAAAAAAGCTCTTAAGCCTTAACTCACTTTAAAAATGCTAGAAATTTTTCCTTAAGAAAAAAAATTTTTGAAAAAAACTAAATGAAATTCTATCAAGAGTTTTTTCCATAAATCTATTGGAGATAACATAGGCACATGTGTTTTATTGTGGAAATGACATGGAAATCTGTTGTAAATACATAAAATGCAAGAGATGTAGCATAAAAATACCACATCATATAAACAAGTATTGCAAAACCACAAGATTGAAAATTTTAAAAATGCAATTTTTTTCAAAAGTACTTTTTATTTATAGGGAGTTATGTCTATTTCATCTATGGCTGGAATACGAGGGAAAATAAAAGATTCAACAGCAAGAGATTATAATTTTAAATTTGTATTTGTTTGCATTTTAAAAGAGTCTAGTTTAAAAAGCAGCAGGGAAAAAAGATTAAATCTATATAAAGCTTTTTACCCTTTTTTGCCAATAGATGACAAAATAGAAGTGCAATGAAAAATAGAAAAAAACAATTTTTCATAAATTTTCGATGTTAAAATTTTAAATATGGAAAATTTTCGATGTTTTAATTTTTTATATAGACAATTTTCGATGTAAAAATTTTCTATATAGAAAATTTTCGATGTTAAAACTTTCCATATAGAAAATTTTCGATGTTAAAATTTTCTATATAGAAAATTTTCGATGTTAAAATTTTCTATATAGAAAATTTTCGATGTTAAAATTTTCTATATAGAAAATTTTCGATGTTAAAATTTTCTATAAAGAAAATTTTCGATGTTAAAATTTTCTGCATAGAAAAATTTCGATGTTAAAAATTTCCTTATAGAAAATTTTCCATATTAAAATTTTCTATATAGAAAATTTTTGATGTTAAAATTTTCTATATAGAAAATTTTCGATGCTAAAATTTTCTATATGGAAAATTTTCGATGTTAAAATTTTCTATATAGAAAATTTTCGATGTTAAAATTGTCTATATAGAAAATTTTTGATGCTAAAATTTTCTATATAGAAAATTTTCGATGTTAAAATTTTCTATATAGAAAATTTTCGATGTTAAAATTTTCTATATAGAAAAGTTTCGATGTTAAAATTTTCTATATAGAAAATTTTCGATGTTAAAATTTTCTATATAGAAAATTTTCGATTTTAAAATTTTCTATATAGAAAATTTTCGATCTTAAAATTTTCTATATAGAAAATTTTCGATCTTAAAATTTTCTATATAGAAAATTTTGGATTTTAAAATTTTCTATATAGAAAATTTTCGATCTTAAAATTTTCTATATAGAAAATTTTCGATCTCAAAATTTTCTATATAGAAAATTTTCGATGTTAAAATTATCTATATAGAAAATTTTCGATGTTAAAATTATCTAGATTCAATATTAAAAATTTTTGATGTTTATATAAAAAAAAACTATTTAAAAAATTTTCGATGTTAAAATTTTCTATATAGAAAAATTTCGATGTTAAAATTTTATATATAGAAAATTTTCGATGTTAAAATTTTCTCTATAAAAAATTTTCGATGTTTAAATTTTCTAAATAGAAAATTTTCGATGTTAAAATTTTCTAAATAGAAAATTTTCGATGTTAAAATTTTCTATATAGAAAATTTTTGATGTTAAAATTTTCTATATAGAAAATTTTCGATGTTAAAAATTTCTATATAGAAAATTTTCGATGTTAAAATTCTTTATATACAAAATTTTAAATGTTTAAATTTTCTTTATAGAAAATTTTAATATCGAAAATTTTCGATATTAAAATTTTCTATATAGAAAATTTTCTATATTAAAGTTTTCTTTATAGAATATTTTCGATATTAAAATTTTATATATAGAAAATTTTCGATATTAAAATTTTCTATATAGAAAATTTTCGATATTAAAATTTTCTATATAGAAAATTTTTGATATTAAAATTTTCTATATAGAAAATTTTCGATATTAAAATTTTATATATAGAAAATTTTCGATATTAAAATTTTCTTTACAGAAAATTTTCGATATTAAAATTTTCGATATTAAAATTTTCTATATAGAAAATTTTCGATATTAAAATTTTCTATATTGAAAATTTTCGATATTAAAATTTTCAATATAGGAAATTTTCGATGTTAAAATTTTCTATATTAAAATTTTCTATATAGACAATTTTCGATATTAAAAATTTTTATATAGAAAATTTTCGATATTAAAATTTTATATATAGAAAATTTTCGATATTAATATTTTCTATATAAAAAATTTTCGATATTTAAATTTTCTTCATAGAAAATTTTCTATATTAAAATTTTCTATATAGAAAATTTTCGATATTAAAATTTTCTATATAGAAACGTTCGATATTAAAATATTTAATATAAAAAAATTTCGATGTAAAAAATTTTCTATACAGAAAATTTTCGATGTAAAAAATTTTTATATAGAAAATCTTCGATATTAAATATTTTCATATAGAAAATTCTCTGGCCTGCTATAATTTGAATCACATCTATTTTTAATATTTTCATTCTCATCATTTGCTAAAAATCAATATATTCATACAGAAGTAGTGGAAAATCTTTTTTGCAACAAAAAAAAAAAAGATATTTAAGATTTATTTATGTATGAATAAACAGAATATTTTATAAATCATGCATAAAATACTACTTATCAAGAGGAAAATATATAAGTCGTTTTTAAAAGAGAAAATGTTTAATATTTGTGGAAAGTAAAACATATGAGGAAGTAAATGTGGGTAATAATATTAAGGAAAATAAGAAAAATGTTAAATTTCAATGAAAATGAAATAATATATCGGCTTTAAAAAAATTTTAACATTTCTTTTATATAAATAATATGTATATATAATGTTAAACTTATAACATTTTTTTAACAAAAATTAGTATTTCTTAAATCCTAAAAGTATACACCGAATTATCTATTTTTTGTTTAATATTGAATGCCAGTATCATTCTCCATTCTTTATAACATTATCTACTACTTATAATTATCATATTTTTGCAATTATCTTTAAAATATGCTTTACTTTTTTTTCTTGTTCCCCTTATAGGTATGCAATAAAAATATTTCCTAATTATGGGCTATTTATATATTATAGTTAACTAAAGCCAATTATATTTATATAATAACCATTTTCCTATTCCTTAAAACACACAAAATAAAAAATATAGCCTATATTTAAAAGCTTTGGGTGATTGGAAAATATTTCCAAGCAAAATAAAATTCATAGCATACTTTTAGCCGTAATATCAATATAAATGAAATGGATTTCTTCTCTTTCATTATTATTGCTAAAAAATAATATAACAAAATAAATGTAAAAAAACATTTATCATTTATAATGATACTCTTTATCGCTCACATTTACCATGAGGTTTGAAGAGGACCTTAATGGAAAAACTTTAGTTTGCCGTAACTATTTTCTTTTCCTCTTTTTTTGGCATAAGCAGCCATTTTCGTTAAATGATTCATGAGATTTTATTGATACAATATTTTGTTTTTTTATATGTGTGAGTGTGTTTTGGGGAAAATGAAGGTATATATTTATATGTATTTGTGTATTTAGGGGGAAAAAAGTATTTGATTGTTTTAACCCACCCATACGAGTACGAGGAATATTTAGGAAATTTTGTTTGCCAAAAAAAAACTAGAAACAAATACAAAATATTTATTAAAGCAAGATTGTTATACTTAAACCAATACTGGCCTTCGAATTTCATAATGAAACACAAACAGACAAAAATCTTGAAAATAAAATACTAAGGGGTTGTTTGATATTTCCGAAAAGGTATAAAAATAATAAGTTTACCTGAACCTGAAATATACAAACAAATATACCGCACACACACATGCATATGTATACACCTAAACATACATACTTTTTTATTTACAAGCTTCAACGACATGAAAAGTAGGGTATTTTACTTTAGAACTGATGTTTGTAAAACCCAGGGCCCAAATGGCCGGATTCAATACTGATCGAAATGTAAGATATTTCAGAAAAATTTGCGTAGCATACTTTTAGGATAAGCAAATTAATATATAAGGTTACATTTACCCAGCAATTTCTAAAATACTAGACGGATTTTGATGAAATAAACGAAATTAAATGAAAATTGAAATGATGAAATAAAAAATGAAATGATGAAATAAACGAAATGAAAAATGAAATGAAATTTGAAACATCAGTATAAGAGAAGCTAAACTTTTAAGGTAATGTTCTATTGGCAGCACAATGGGCTCAACAGTGGACTAAAGTTGCCCACCTCGGGTATGTAATCAAAAATTTCCTATAAAAAATTTTATATCAAAAATTTTTTATAAGAAAATTTTATATCAATAATTTTTTGTAAAAAAATTTTATATTAAAAATTTTCTAGAAGAAATTTAATATTAAAAATTTTCTAGAAGAAATTTTATATCAAAAATTTTTTGAAAGAAAATTTTCTATACAAAATTGCATATCGAAATTTTTCTATAAAAATTTTTATATCGAAAATTATCCATAAAAAATTCTATATCAAAAATTTTCTATAAAAAATTTTGTATCAAAAATTTTCTATAAGAAAATGTTGTACCGAAAATTTCCTATAAGAAATTTTATATCAAAAATTTTCTGGAAAAAATTGTATATCAACAATTTTCTATAAAATATTTTATAGCGAAAATTTTCTGTAAAAAATTTTATATCGAAAGTTTTCTATCAAATTTTTTATTGAAAATTTTCCATAAAAAACTTTGTATCAAAAATGTTCTATTAGAAAATGTTGTACTGAAAATTTTTTATAAGAAAATGTTATACCGAAAATTTTCTTTAAGAAAATTTTCTATAGAACATTTTTTATGATGAAATTTTTAATCGAAAATTTTCTATTAAAAATTTGATTTCGAAAATTTTCGATAAAAAATTTTATTTCAAAATTTTTCTATAAAGAATTTTATATTGAAAATTTTCTATAAAGAATTTTATATAGAAAATTTTCTATAAAAAATTTTATATCGAATATTTTCTATAAAAAATATTTTATTGAATAATTTCTATAAAAAAATTTTTATTGAAAATTTCTATAAACAAATTTTTATTGAAAATTTTCTATAAAAAATTTTATATCGAAAATTTTCTATAAAAAAATTTTAAATCTAAAATTTTGTATAAAAAATTTTATATCAAAAATTTTCTATAAAAAAATTTATATCGAAAATTTTCTATAATAAATTGTATATCGAAAATTTTCTGTAAAAAAATTTTGTATTGAAAATTTTCTATCAAATTTTTTTATTAAAAATTTTCAATTTCTATAAGAAAATTTTATACCGAAAATTTTCTATAAAAAATTGTATATCGAAAATTTTCTATAAAAAATTTTATATCAAAAATTTTCTATAAAAAATTTTATATCGAAAATTTTCTATAAAAAATTTTATATCGAAATTTTCTATTAAAAATTTTATATCGATTATATTCTTTAAAATTTTTATATCTAAAATTTTCTATAAAAAATTGTATATCTTAAATTTTCTATAAAAAATTTTATATCTAAAATTTTGCATCTAAAATTTTCTATAAACAATTTTATATCAAAAATTTTTTATAAAAAAATTTTGTATCGAAAATTTTCTATAAAAAAATTTTTATCGAAAATTTTCTATAAAAAATTTTATATCGAAAATTTTCTATAAAAATTTTATATCGAAAATTTTCTATAAAAAATTTTATATCAAAAATTTTCTATCAAAAATTTTATATCAAAAAACAATTTTTTATTTCAAAATTTCTATTAAAAATTTTTTACTGAATTTTTTTTATTTAAATTTTGTATTGAAAATTTTTTATAAAAAATTTTTTATTGAAAATTTTTTATAAAAAATTTTTTATTGAAAATTTTCTATAAAAAAATTTTCTATAAGAAAATTTTCCAAAAAAAAGTTTTATATCGAAAATTTTCTAAAAAAAAATTGATATCGAAAATTTCCTAAAAAAAAAATTTATATCGAAAATTTTGTATAAAAAAATTTTATATCGAAAATTTTCTACAAAATATTTTATATCGAAAATTTTCTATAGAAAATTTTACATCGAATTTTTAATATAGAAAATTTTATATCCAAAATTTTCTATAAACAATTTTACATCGAAAATTTTCTATAAAAATTTTTATATCGAAAATTTGCTATAGTAAATTTTATATTGAAAATCTTCTATCAAAAATTTTATATCGAATATTTTCTATAAAAAATTTTATATCCAAAATTTTCTATAAACAATTTTATATCGAAAATTTTCTATTAAAATTTTTATATCGAAAATTTTCTATAAAAAATTTTATATCGAAAATAGAAAATTAAAAATTTTATATCGAAAATTTTCTATAAAATATTTGATATCGAAATTGGTCTGTGCTAAAATTTCATACCGAAAATTCTCTATAAGAAAATTTTGTTATCGAAAGTTTTCTATAAAAAAAATTTATATCGAAATTTTTCTATTAGAAGATTTTATATGGAATATTTTCTATAAGAAAATTTTTTAACTAAAATTTTCAATAAAAAAATTTTTCATCGAAAATTTCCAATAAGAAAATTTTTTTACAAAAATTTTCTATAAGCTAATTTTTTATCGAAAATGTACTTAAAGAATATTTTGTATCGAAAATATCATGAATTTTCTAGAAAAAATATTTTATATCGAAAATATTCTGTAAGCAGGGTATCCAATGGTCGGACTTAGACGACTTCATTTTATTCCTGCTTTAAATATATAAATGAATAAATATATTGCAAAAGGGAATAACTACATAAAGAAGAAACGAAAAAACAAGTTACAAGAAATAACATCCTTTTACCGCATTCTCTTAAAAATGGCACCAAGACAGACACGAAAGGGGAAGTGAAGTAAAGAAAAATGAAATTTTATTTTACTCCCTCTGTCGTTACACGTAGACATTTTATTGTATCCCTCATATATACAAACACACTCACTTATATTTATATAAACTCTTATACATAAACATTTAATGTAGATTTTATGGATTTTTTGCTTTTAAGAAGAAAAATTGAAGCATACTTTTAGGTTTGCTTTTCAGGTTTTTGTTTTTTTTTTTTGCTACTTTAGCCTCTTTGGCAGCCGGCAAAGACAGCAAGGTGAAAGTTATTATTGAAATTGACATTTTTCCTTAACACACCAGAAAAGTAGAGGAAGCAACAAACGTAAAAATCCAGCTGTTGAAATCTAAAGACAAGTCCTGGTAAAATATAAATAAAAGCGGGGGTGCGGAAAGAGGTTTAAGTCTTAATGTAATGAAAATACTAAAAATAATATCTTTAGCTATAAGAGTATAGAGACTAAGGCAGAGAGTGTTAAAGCGTAACGTTTTTTTTTTCATATTCCAAAATATTTGCTGTAAGCAAAAACACCTCAAAGTAGGCTTTACTTTTTATTTCGAGTTAAGCAAATATTTCTAAAAGAGGGTTTTTTTCTGAACAGAAAGAAAAATTGTAAAAGTGTGTTAGCCCCAAAAAGGAAATAAATATATTTTATATCTTTGCCTTTAGAAAGAAGTTTAATTTCATGGTAGCTTTTTCTGATTGTCTTAACTTGTCTTGTCTCGTATCATTTTATGACTCGGAATTGTATGTAATGAAATTTGGCATTTTTTTCTTCCATGAAATGACAAAAAAGAAGTGACATGTTTTCACCCTAATGCTTTTCGAAACTCCAGTTCGAAAATTAATGTCTTACCAAATTGGTTTCGAAGTATTTTTATTACTCAGTTTTACCTTTAATTTATTTACTTTCAAATACAGACTCGACTGAATTTTTGTACCTTTACAAAATATTTTTATTATAGCTTATTTTTCTATATGAACTTTACTCTTAGTGGAATTTTAATTAAAAAATATTTATTGTTTAAGGTTTCTTTTTATGTGTTTTTAATTTTATTATTATGAATAATTGCCATTTGTGGCAAATTTTTCTATTTTTGTCTAAAACATATTTTTAAAATGTAATTATCATTTCGGTTTTAGGTGACCAAATGTCTGGTGTAGACAAAAAATTGTGTAATCAATTTTTCCTCAAATTTAATTATTTTGTGTGAAAGTTAGTTTAACTTAAAGTCAATAAAATTTTGTTGACTTAACAAATCAACTAAAGATAAAGAAAGCAGAAATTAGGAATTTATTTAATTTTTTTTAAAGAATTTTTTTTTAATTGATAATTTGGCAATTAACATTTTTTCTATATAAAAAATTTAATAGAAATTTTTTCAAAAGAATTTTTTTCTTTAAAAACATTTTTAATAGAGTTAAATCTCTCAAAAGAAAAATTCAATAAAACTTTGTTCCATAGAAAAATTTTTAATTGAAATTTTCTATAAAAAAATTGCAACCGAAATTGTTTCTATTAAAAATTTTTCTATTGAAAATTTTTATTGGAAATTTTTTTACAGAAAAAATTTTTATTGAAAATTTTTTTATAGAAAAAATTTTTACAGAATTTTCTCTTAAAAATTTTTATGTAGAATAAATTTCTATTAAAATTTTTCTATAGAGAAATATATTTTTTGAAAATTTTTAATAGAAAAATTCAGTCCCTCAAATTATACATAATGTGAGGTTTTCGCTCTGTCTAGAATTAGGGATAATCCTCCTGATGAGATGGTCTAACCAACCATCGAAACGCGTCGAGGAAAGGTTTCCCCACCAACATTTTTTGGTTTTATCAAAAAACTATTTATTACAATAATAAATAATTGTAATAAATTGGGATTCTTAGTGCAATACACTACAGTAAAACTTTTTAATGAAAAAATTTCCACTGAAAATTTTTCTATAGAAAAAGTCTCTTTTGAAAATTTTTATATAGAAAAAAATTGCTATTGAATATTTTTGATAGAAAAAGTTTTTATTCAAAATTTGTATTTATTTATTTATTTCTATCAATTTTTTTTTTTAATTTTTATATAGAAATTTTTTTTATGGGAAATTTTTCTGTAGAAAATTTTTCTATTAAAAATGTTTCTGCACAAAATTTCTCTAAAAAAAATTCTGTTAAAAATGTTTTTATAAAAAAAAATCTATTTTAAATAGAATTTTTTTCTGTACAAATTTTTTCAATAGAAAAATTTTCTACAAATAAACTTTCAATAAAAATGGAAAAAAAATTCTATTGAAAATTTTTATATGGAAAAAATTGTTTAACAAATGCTTCTATAGAAAAAAATTCTATAGAAAAAAATTGTATTGAAAATTTTTCGATAGAAAAAATTTTTTTTGAAAATTTTTCTATAGAAAAAAATTGCTTTTGAAAAAATTTGATAGAAAAAATTTCTATTGAAAATTTTTATTTATTTATTTCTATAGAAAAAATTACTGTTTAAAATTTTTCTATAGAAAATTTTTGTTTTAAAAATTTTTCTGTAGAAAATTTTTCTATTCTAAAAAAATTTCTATTGAAAATGTTTCTAAAATAAAAAAATTATTATTCAATAGAATTTTTTTATACAAATTTTTTTAATTGAAAAATTTTCTACAGAAAAAATAAATATTTTTTTTATTCAAAATTTTTCTTTACAAAAAATTTCTATTGAAAATTTTTTCCATAGAAAAAATTTCTATTGAAAATTTTTCTATAGAAAAAATTTCTATTGAAAATTTTTCTATAGAAAAAATTTCTATTGAAAATTTTTCTATAGAAAAAATTACTATTGAAAATTTTTCTATAGAAAAAATTTATATTTATAATTTTTCTATAGAAAAAAATTCTATTGAATATTTTTCTTTGAAAAAAAATAATTTTGAAAATTTTTATATAGAAAAAATTCTATTGAAAATTTTTCTATAGAAAAAATTTCTATTGAAAATTTTTCTATAGAAAAAATTTCTATTGAAAATTTTTCTATAGAAAAAATTTCTATTGAAAATTTTTCTATAGAAAAAATTTCTATTGAAAATTTTTCTATAGAAAAAATTTCTATTGAAAATTTTTCTATAGAAAAAATTTCTATTGAAAATTTTTCTACAGAAAAAATTTCTATTGAAAATTTTTCTATAGAAAAAATTTCTATTGAAAATTTTTCTGTAGAAAAAATTTCTATTGAAAATTTTTCTATAGAAAAAGTTTCTATAAAAAAAATTCTATTAAAAATTTTTCTATAGAAAAAATTTCAGTTGCAAATTTTTCTATAGAAAAAATTTTATTAACAATTTTTCTATAGAAGAAAATTTTATTGAAAATTTTCTATAGAAATATTTTCTTTTAAAAATTTTTCTATTGAATTTCTAATGAAAATTTTTCTTTAGAAAAAATTTCTATTGAAAATTTTTATTTAGAAACAATTTCAGTTACAATTGTTTCTATAGAAAAAATTTCTATTGAAAATTTTTCTATGGAAAAAAATTTTATTGAAAATTTTTATATGGAAAAAAATTTTGTTGAAAATTTTTATGTAGAAAAAATTTCTTAAAAATTTTTCTATAGAAAAAAATTCTTTGTAAATATTTTCTTTTAAACATTTTTCTATTGAATTTCTAATGAAAATTTTTCGTTAGAAAAAATTTGTAATGAACATTTTTCTTTAGAAAAAATTTGTAATGAACATTTTTCTTTAGAAAAAATTTGTAATGAAAATTTTTGTTTAGAAAAAATTTCTATTGAAAATTTTTCAATAGAAAAATTTTCAATTGAAATTTATTCTATCGAAAAATTTTCAATTGAAATTTTTTCTATAGAAAAATTTTCAATAGAAATGTTTTTTATAGAAAAATTTTCAATAGAAAAATCAATTGCATTTCCGAGATGATTAAACAGTTTTGGGATGAGTGAGTAGTTTAAGAATGCGTCAGCAATTTTAAGATGACTAAGAAGTATTAGGGTGACTCAGCAGTTTTAGGATGACTCATTATTTTATGGATGAGTCATCAGTTGTATAATGTGTCAGTGTTTTTAGTATGAGGCGGCAGCTTAAGAGTGACTTAGTTGTTTTTAAATGACAGCAGTTTCAGGATGACTTAGCTGTTTAAGCATGACTAAGTTATTTTAGGATGACTCAGCATCCTTAGCATGACTTTGCATTTTCTTGTCTACAATCGAAAAATTGAAAAACTAGGCTTGTCTTCTGTCGTATATGTTGGCTTTTTGGTGATAATATTTTTGGAAATTTCCGAGGATTTTACTATCAGAATTTGCAACAGTTGTATGAAAGTTTGTTGCGTCTTGAGTTGTAAAAAAAAACTTCTAAAGCTTAAATCTTTTTCAAAAGCTTTGTTTAGAGTTAGTCTTTGCATTAATTAACTTATTAAAAAGCCTAATAATTCCTAACTTAATTGGATAATTATTTCCCCAAATAAAGGGCAGAATCTTATCTCATGTGTGAAATATTCAATTTTTTAGAGTGTTAATTTTCTGCTTCAAAGCTTTTATTAATATAAAGCTTTAAAGCGTGTTATTAATAAACAATGCCCTTTTTATTTAATCGTATTTTCTTGTTCTCTTAATTCTTTTAGATTTTTTTTTTTGTTTAATTTTTTGATAAATCATCTGAAATCATAAATCATTTTGTTGGCGGTTTTCTGAAAATATTTACAATTTTGTTTCAGTTTTAATTTGTGGCACATTTTTTGGCAGGTCACACTCATTTGAAATCCTACTCCGAAATACTTAAAAATTTTGTATTTATTCACATGAGATGGGTCTTAAATTTGTTTTGATATTCACATATAAAACATTTGTATGCTTAACTGAGTTATTGTTATTTTCTTAAGATCAAGATTAAAGATTAATTAGTAAAATGTTTTTTTTTTCCTATATTTATGTGAATGTAAGTATTTTAAAAATTTTGCGGCTTTATTTCTAAGATTTTTATTTTTTTGTATTTTTGGCCAGGGCGTTACACTGAATGATTAGTAGGAATTTCGAAATTTAAATTATTTTTATGGGATGTTTTGTAAGGGGTGGCGGCCTCTTTAGAAATCTAAAGACCACAGTAGTTGTTGGTAGAAGCCAGCGTCTAGCAGCTGCCTTTGTTGGTTGGCTATTTTGTAGCGTTAGTTAACTATAACTTAAATTTTTAATTTGTTTATTAACAATTAAGGTTGTAAAAATATAACTACATGAATAGGAAGCTGAATATTTGAAGTAAGTGGAATTTATATTGTCAGTTGCTTTTTTTTATTTAGGTTTTTAATGAGGGTTTTTTTGTGTTACATTTATTAAATATTTGGGCAATTGTTAAAAAAAAAAACTTCAAAGCTCATCATATTTATGATTAATTAAAAAAAAACATAATATGTTTTTAAAATTTTGAATTTTTAATAACCTTTAAATCATACCTTCAAATTTTTCTCATCTTTCAAGTTTTTTTGAAAATATTTATTAGAGCTTTTTACCCAGTAAAACTTTTCATTACCAAATAATGAGTTAAACAGTTAAACTATTGAACACGAACTACTTACTCATTCGCTGTTTAAGTCATTACATTAACATGGGGATGTCATTGGAGGCAAGTATTTACCACTTGCAGAAAAGTTATGACTTGGGTAAGCAATTTGAAAGCAACAACAACAACAGCAACAACTTTTTAGTTGTTGTTTTATTAAAAACATATATTTTTAAACGAAATACAAAATTTTTTTTATGATCCCATGGGGGATCGAACCCAGACCCTCCGACTGCTAGGCAGAGACTCTTCCACTGAGCTACTTCATATGTTGAAAACTTAGCAGCTTAAAATTAATTTAAACAATTTTTATTTTTAGATCCAAAATCATGTGAAAATAACTTTGTTTTTCCCTGCTTTTTTTTTTGCTTTGTTGTAATTTTTGGAAAAATATTTTTATACGATTTTTTGTAATTATTTAAAACCTTTTTAAAATTATTTTAAAACTTAAACAATTTAAATCTTCTTTTTTGTATAAGTTTTTACATAAGATTGATTCTTACTTACTTAAATGTTACAACCTGTTAACATATTTTAGAATTCGATGGATTTCGATCTTGGGCGAATATTCTCCAATTTTATAGGCCAAGCTTTGAAAAATGTTCCTGTACTTGGTCTTTCTATCGAAGTTTCGGACATCCTCCTCTAACATTAGGTAGTGGGACATTTCAATTCTAATTTTATCCTCTTCATTGTATTTTTTTTCAAGAGAGGGTTACTAGCCCGTAATCCTAACCCATTTTTATCGATCTTATGGGACAACTCTCGGAACATGTTAACTCACAATATTAATGGGTGTTAATCTCCCCGGGTGATACCATGAGGAGATGTGTGTCCACAGTTGAGATGAAGGATGACCCAGATAAGTTGGGCTTACCAAGTTAAGACCAATTAGAATCGTGTTTGGTATTCAACATCCCCTACATAATTAAAATTGACTCATGATGGTATTTTTTCATATACGTGAGTTAGTTTTACAATTTTTTTTTACAGAAGATAATATTTAAGTTCTTAAAATTCAAAAATCATTTAAAAAGACTCTTTTAATAAAAAAAACAAAACAAAATTCTTGCCCTTGGTGGGATTTGAACCGGGGCCATTCAGTTTAAATTACCATCTTAATTACAAATAAGTACTTCTGTAAAAACTTATTATTTATTCGGGTGGTATGTTGTAGTCGTTACAAGGTAACCAGTTATCTGAGTACTCGCCATTACCAAAGTTTTGCTGGGAAGCTCAGTACTCGCACTTAGAAAAAGAAAAATTATGCGAATCTGACCTTAGTAGAAACCATTGCTCCATATACATAGCTAGTAAAATATGTAAAAATAAGTTTTTAATTTTCAATAGAAACTTTTTCTTCTATAGAAAAATTTTCAATAGAAATTTTTCCTATAAAAAAATTTTCAATAGAAATTTTTCCTTCTATAGAAAAATTTTCAATTGAAATTATTTATATAGAGAAATTTTCAACACATTTTTTTTTTCTATAGAATATTTTCAATAGAAATTTTTTTATATGCAAAATTTTCAATAGAAAATTTTTAATACAATTTTTTATAGAATTTTTTTCTATAGAAAGATTTTCAGTAGAAATTTTTTCTATAAAAAAAATTTTAAAATAAATTTTTTCCTTTAAAAAAAATTTTAGTAGAAATTTTCAATAGAAATTCTTTCTATAGAAAAATTTTTAATAGAAATTTTTTCTACAGAAAAATTTTTAATAGAATTTTTTCCATAGAAAAATTTTTAATAGACTTTTTTTTATAGAAGAATTTTCAATAGAAATTTTTGATAGAAGAAATTTTAATAGAAATTTTTTCTACAGAAAAATTTTCAATAGAAATTTTTTCTATGATAAAAATTTTAATCGAAATATTTTCTATAGCAAAATTTTCAGTAGAAATTTTTTTTATAGAAAAATTTTCAATAGAAATTTTTTCTATAAAAAAATTTTCAATAGAAATGTTTCCTTCTATAGAAAAATTTTCAATTGAAATTATTTATATAGAGACATTTTCAACACATTTTTTTTTCTATAGAATATTTTCAATAGAAATTTTTTAAAAAAAATTTTAGTAGAAATTTTCAATAGAAATTCTCTCTATAAAAAAATTTTTAATAGAAATTTTTTCTACAGAAAAATTTTTAATAGAATTTTTTCCATAGAAAAATTTTTAATAGACTTTTTTTTATAGAAGAATTTTCAATAGAAATTTTTTATAGAAATTTTTTCTATGATAAAAATTTTAATCGAAATATTTTCTATAGAAAAATTTTCAGTAGAAATTTTTTTTATAGAAAAATTTTCAATAAAAATGTTTGATATATAAACATTTTCAATATAAATTTATCCTATAGAAAAATTTTCTATAGAAACGTTTTGAATAGAAAAATTTCTAATAGAAATTTTTTCTATAGACAAATTTCAATATACATTTTTTCTTTACAATAATTTTTAATAGAAATTTTTCTTTAGAAAAATTTTGATAAAAATTTTTCTTTACAAAAATGTTAAATGGATATTTTTTCTATAGAAAATTTCTATAGAAAATTGCAATATAAATTTTTTCTATGAAAACATTTTCAATAGAAATTTCTTCTATAGAAAAAATTTCATTAGGAAATTTTTTCTATAGAAAACTTTTCAATAGAAATTTCTATAGAAAAATTTACAATAAAATTTTTTGCTATAGAAAAGTTTTCAATATTAATTATTTTAATAGAAAACGTATCAATTGAATTTTTTTATAGAAAAATTTACAATAGAAATTTTTTCTATAGAAAAATTTTCAATAGAAATTTTTCCATAGAAAATAGAAACATTTTCAATAGAAATTTTTTGTATAGAAAAATCTTTTATAGACATTTTTTCTGTAGAAACTTTTACAACAGAAATTTTTTATATAGAAATTTTTTATAGCAATTTTTTCTACAAAAAATTTTTTCTATAGAAACATTTTCAATAGAAATTTTTTCTACAGAAAAATTTTGAATAGAAATTTTTTCTATAGAACAATTTTCAATAGAAATTTTTTCTATAGAAAAATTTTTAATAAAAATTTTTTCTATAGAAAAATTTTCAATAGAAATTTTTTCTATAGAAAAATTTTCAATAGAAATTTTTTCTATAGAAAAATTTTCAATAGAAATTTTTTCTATAGAAAAATTTTCAATAGAAATTTTTGCTATAGAAAAATTTTCAATAGAAATTTTTTCTATAGAAAAATTTTCAATAGAAATTTTTTCTATAGAAAAATTTTCAATAGAAATTTTTTCTATAGAAAAATTTTCAATAGAAATTTTTTCTATAGAAAAATTTTCAATAGAAATTTTTTCTATAGAAAAATTTTCAATAGAAATTTTTTCTATAGAAAAATTTTCAATAGAAATTTTTTCTATAGAAAAATTTTCAATAGAAATTTTTTCTATAGAAAAATTTTCAATAGAAATTTTTTATATAGAAATTTTTTTATAGCAATTTTTTCTGCAGAAAAGTTTTTTCAATAGAAACATTTTCAATATAAATTTTTTCTATAGACAAATTTTCAATAGAAATTTTTTCTATAGAAAAAATTTCAATAGAAATTTTTTCTATGCACTGATTTTCAATAGAAATTTCTTCTATAGAAATTAGAAACATTTGCAATAGAAATTTTTTCTACCAAATATTTCCAATAGAAATTTTTTCTATAAAAAAATGTTATTAGACATTTTTTCTTTAGAAAAATTTTCAATAGTTGTTTTTTTTATAGAGAAATTTTCACTAGAAATTATTTCTTTAAATAATTTTTCAACAGAAATTTTTCCTATAGAAAAATTTTCTATAGAAATTTTTACTATGAAAAAATAGAAAGTTTTTCTATAGAATAATTTTCAGTAAAAATTTTTTCTATGAAAAACTTTCAATAGAAAATATTTTCATAGAATTTTTGTTTCTGGCAAAATGTTTAGTGAAGTGTTTTTCTTTTTGATTGTGGGTACGAAAACAATCAGCACAATCGATGCAGGCCAGAAGCAAAAATATCGCTTTCCGTTTAATGAAAGTTATAATTTATAGGAGAAAATTTAAAAAAAATCTAAATTTTATACAAGAAATTGTAAGCAATTAAAAATAAGGTTAATTCAGAAATTTAATATTATTTAAATTTTACATATAAACATTAATAATTTTAATTTATTACAACTTAAAGCATAAACAAATTATTCTTAAAATTTATTTATTTTTGTAATATTTCTTGCTCACAAAAAATTTCTGGGGGCCATAAAACAATTTCTATTTTCAATAATTAAAATTTATTATTGTTTTTGAAAAAATATGTTAAATTTGTTTCCAATACAAATTTTTTTTTTGTGCATTTTTGGTAATGTTCAATTACAGAAAATATTTGAATTTATTGATGTTTTTGGGGGGTTTTTAACATTTCTTTTAAGTAATTTTCGCTTTTTTCAAATTTGGGCTTTTTTCTTTATGGCTAAAAAGTAATAAGAATTTATGACCGTGTTATAGGAACTTGTAAGTAACATTTTTTTGGTTTTTATTTTCAAATGATTAACTATTAGTTATTTCCTTTTTAAACAATTTTCTGCTTGTCTTCTTTTGTTTAATTTCCTTTATATTTTGTATGAAACTTTTTTTTTATTGAGTTTTATACCTAAAATTCCATTTAACATATAAATTTATGTTAATAATTTAACAATAAAATATTTATGTTGACTTTCCCAATAAAACACTCTCCAATTTGACATTGATAAATGTCCAAGACAATGTCCAACTAACCAAACAACCGACGGACGGACCGACCAACCAACCAATCGTACGAACCATCCAACTTTACACACTTTCAAATTTGCTTTTATCTCATGACTAAGCCGAGAATATTTAAGTGCCTCAAACTGAATGTTCGATTGAGTGTTTGAAAAGTAACACTTGGCCCAATGTATTTGTGGACACATTTAAGCCAAAATCGTTGAATATTTAGCCGCTTTTTATATGTTTATAAATATGTATTAAATGTGGTTTTATTGCCAGGGAAATTGTATAATAAATTTATTCAATATATTCTTGGGCTCATCGAATTAATAAAATTGATCACGTTGTTCTTAGAAGAAAGCCAATGATTCTAATGTTATTACAATTGTTGGCTTTTTCCACTCCCTTAAAGTTAACATCAGTATATTAAATTTTTGATATCAAAATTATTCTTATAGAAAAAATTTTTTCTTATAGAAAAAATTTTTTCTTATAGAAAAAATTTTGATACCAAAATTTTTCTTAAAGAAAATGTTTGATATCAAAATTTTTTTATAAAAAATTTTTGATATCAACATTTTTATGATTAAATAAATTTTGATAGAAAAAATGTTAATATACAAATTTTTGTGATAGAATACATCTTGATATCAAAATTTTTCTTACAGAAAAAATTTTGATATCAAAATTTTTCTTACAAAAAAAATTTTGATATCAAAATTTTTCTTACAGAAAAAATTTTGATATCAAAATTTTTCTTATAGAAAAAATTTTGATATCAAAATTTTTCTTATAGAAAAAATTTTGATATCAAAATTTTTCTTATAGAAAAAATTTTGATATCAAAATTTTTCTTATAGAAAAAATTTTGATATCAAAATTTTTCTTATAGAAAAAATTTTGATATCAAAATTTTTCTTATAGAAAAAATTTTGATATCAAAATTTTTCTTATAGAAAAAATTTTGATATCAAAATTTTTCTTATAGAAAAAATTTTGATATCAAAATTTTTCTTATAGAAAAAATTTTGATATCAAAATTTTTCTTATAGAAAAAATTTTGATATCAAAATTTTTCTTATAGAAAAAATTTTGATATCAAAATTTTTCTTATAGAAAAAATTTTGATATCAAAATTTTTCTTATAGAAAAAATTTTGATATCAAAATTTTTCTTATAGAAAAAATTTTGATATCAAAATTTTTCTTATAGAAAAAATTTTGATATCAAAATTTTTCTTATAGAAAAAATTTTGATTTCAAAATTTTTCTTATAGAAAAAATTTTGATATCAAAATTTTTCTAATAGAAAAAATTTTGATATCTAAATTTTTCTTATAGAAAAAATTTTAATATCAAAATTTTTCTTATAGAAAAAATTTTAATACCAAAATTTTTCTTATAAAAAAAACTTTGATATCAAAATTTTTCTTATAGAAAAAATTTTGATATCAAAATTTTTCTTATAGAAAAAATTTTGATATCAAAATTTTTCTTATAGAAAAAATTTTGATATCAAAATTATTCTTATAGAAAAAATTTTGATATCAAAATTATTCTTATAGAAAAAATTTTGATATCAAAATTATTCTTATAGAAAAAATGGTGATATCAAAATTATTCTTATAGAAATAATTTTGATATCAAAATTATTCTTATAGAAAAAATTTGGATATCAAAATTATTCTTATAGAAAAAATTTTGATATCAAAACTTTTCTTATAGAAAAAATTTTGATATCAAAATTTTTCTTATAGAAAAAATTTTTATAACAAAACTTTTCTTTTAGAAAATTTTTATAACAAAACTTTTCTTTTAGGAAATTTTTGATATCAAAATTTTTCTTTAGAAAATTTTTAAAAGCAAATTTTTTGTTATGGAAAAATCTTTCATTTAAGAAAATTTTTAATATTAAAATTTTTGATATTAGAATTTTTTATATAGAAAAATTTTCCTGTCAAAATTTTTATATAGAAAATTTTTGGTATCAAAATTTTTTATATAGAAAATTTTTGGTATCAAAATTTTTTTATTTTTTTCTTTAAGAAAATTTTTTGATATCAAAATTTTTCTATTAGAAAATTTTTCCTTATAGAAAGTTTTTATTATGAAAACTTTTCTAATATAAAATTTTTGATTTAAAAATTTGCCTTCTAGAAAATTTTTGATTTCAAATTTCTTCTTTTAGAAAATTTTTGATTTAAAATTTTTTCTCTTAGAAAATTTTTGATATCAATCTTTTTCTTCTAGAAAATTTTTGATATCAAATTTTTTCTTCAAGAAAATTTTTGATATCAAATTTTTTCTTCTAGAAAATTTTTGATATCAAATTTTTTCTTCAAGAAAATTTTTGATATCAAATTTTTTCTTCTAGAAAATTTTTGATATCAAATTTTTTCTTCTAGAAAATTTTTAATATCAAATTTTTTCTTCTAGAAAATTTTTGATATCAAATTTTTTCTTCTAGAAAATTTTTGATATCAAATTTTTTCTTCTAGAAAATTTTTGATATCAAATTTTTTCTTATATAAAATTTTTGTTATTAAAATTTTTCTTATAGAAAATTTTTGTTATTAAAATTTTTCTTATAGAAAATTTTTGTTATCAAAATTTTTCTTGTAGAAAATTTTTATTATTAAAATTTTTCTTATAGTAAAATTTTGGTAAATTTTTGGTTTTAAGATTTTTCTTCTACAAAATGTTTGGTATCAAATTTTTTTAATTCATTTTCCAAATTTTAAAGCCTACTTTTAGGAAATAATTTACATTTTATTTCTTTCTGCTCGTTTTTGTTCTTGATAATGATTTTGTTAACATAAAATATACATTTTAAATAAATATAAGTTACAGTTTTTAGAAAAACGACTAAAAATCTAGTGTCCTGTTTTTGTTTAGTTTTTAAAGGATATGAAATTGTCTTTTTGTCGAAGGATTTTTATATCTTTTGGCGTTTCTTTTATTTTAAATTTATGCAAATTGTTTTTTTTCTTCTTGTGATACAAGAAAGAAGAAAACTGTTTATCTTAATTTGGGGAAAGCCTGATATCAATTTCCTGGTGGAGAAGGAAGAGGATTTTTCTAAAAGTTGCTAAGAGTTGGAAAGGACCTGAATAAAAAAACAAGGACATATATTTATTATTAAACCATTACTATGCAAATATGGTTAACATTTTGTCAATTCTTTGAAAATTTCAGAAAATATATAAAGAAATTTTCCCTTTCTTTTAGAATTTCGTTGAAGTATTAAAGAGGCTGGTGTTGAAAATTCTGGTGGGTGTTGAGATTTGGGGTGAGTTTTTAGATTTTTTTTAGATTTGTTAAATAAGTTCACGAATTTTATTAAATTAGCATATGAATCATTTAAGCTAATTTGCATACAAATTGGTCAACTTGAGTTTAATTAAACCCAATTCAAGCGTAAGAATTACAAAATTTATAACAACGAAAAGCGGAAATTTGCAATATTCAACATTTGCATGGAGTTGGGGAAATTTAAATATTTACAAAACATTTTAACCGCAATTATATGAAAGAATTGAGCATTCGAGTATTTATAATTTCAAAACTAAATGACATTATGCAAATATTAACAACATGCCTCATTTACTTTGAAGTAGAAGAAAAGCAGAAATAAAAAAATTAACATTTATTTAAAATTATTTAACAATGAAAGAAAAAATCACAACAATAAATGGAGCTTATTTTGAAAAACTGTTATATTCTGGGTACTTAAGGGTGTACGTGGGTCAGTAAAAGTTTTTCCTTGGTACTTCATGAGGATGAAGGTTTCCAAAACATTCAAATATATAAAAATCGAGTGAAAAGTGCTTGAGTTATATGAAGTTTTGTGAAATTTAATCTTAATAAAAACCAATTGGAATGATTGAGAAAATTTATAAATATATAAATACAACAAAACTAAAGTGCTACCAAAAACTTTATATTATAAAAATGTTGCACTTCCATATATTGATAAATCGGATGGTCATTTTGAAAAGTCCCATAAAAAAGAGAGTATATATGTATGTTTGTTTGAGCGTTTATGTGTTTCTCATTGCTCTTAATCCACTTTAATGTGACTTTTGTCAAAAAAAAAATTTATATTGCACTATAAAATTTTTCTTATAGAAAATTTTTGATATCAAAATTTTTCTTATAGAAAAATTTTTATATCAAAATTTTTCATACAGAAAATTTTTGATATTAAAATTTTTCTTACAAAAAAATTTTGATATCAAATTTTTCTTATAGAAAATTTTTAATATCAAAATTTTTCTTATAGAAAATTTTTGATATCAAATTTTTTTTCTAAAAGATTTTTGATATCAATATTTTTCTTTTACAAAAATTTTTATATCAAATTTTTTCTTCTACAAAATTATGGTATCAAATTTTTTCTTCTAAAAAATTTTTGATATCAAAATTTTTCTTATAGAAAATTTTTAGTATCAAAATTTTTCTTATTGAAAATTTTAAATATCAAAATTTTTCTTACAGAAAATTTTTGATATCAAATTTTTTTCTTGAAGAAAATTTTTGATATCAAAATTTTTTTTATAGAAAATTTTTGATATCAAAATTTTTCTTATAGAAAATTTTTGATTTCAAAATTTTTCTTATAGAAAATGTTTGCTATCAAAATTTTTCTTATAGAAAATTTTTGATATCAAAATTTTTCTTATAGAAAATTTTTGATATCAAAATTTTTCTTATAGAAAATTTTTGATATCAAAATTTTTTTTATACAAAATTTTTGTATCAAATTTTTTCTTCTAAAAAATTTTTGATATCAAATTTTTTTCTTGAAGAAAATTTTTGATATCAAAATTTTTCTTATAGAAAATTTTTGATATCAAAATTTTTCTTATAGAAAATTTTTGATTCCAAAATTTTTCTTATAGAAAATGTTTGCTATCAAAATTTTTCTTATAGAAAATTTTTGATATCAAAATTTTTCTTATAAAAAATTTTTGATATCAAAATTTTTCTTATAGAAAATTTTTGATATCAAAATTTTTTTTATAAAAAATTTTGATATCAAAATTTTTTTTTTTAGAAAATTTTTGATATCGAATTTTTTCTTCTAGAAAATTTTTGATATACAATTTTTTCTTCTAGAAAATTTTTGATATTAAAATTTTTCTTATTGAAAATTTTTGATATCAAAATTTTTCTTATAGAAAATTTTTGATATCAATTTTTTTCTTTTAGAAAATCTTTTCTTCTAGAAAATTTTTGATATCAATTTTTTTCTTCTAGAAAATTTTTAATGTCAAATTTTTTCTTCTAGAAAATTTTTGATATCAAAATTTTTCTTCTAGAAAATTTTCAATATCAAAATTTTTCTTCCAGAAAATTTTTAATATCAACTTTTTTCTACAAGAAAATTTTTTATATCAAATTTTTTCTTCTAGAAAATTTTTGATATCAAATTTTTTTCTTCCAGAATATTTTTAATATCAAATTTTTTCTTCAAGAAAATTTTTGATATCAAATTTTTTTTTTTAGAAAATTTTTAATATCAAACTTTTCTTCTAGAAAATTTTTGATATCAAATTGTTTCTTCCAGAAAATTTTTAATATCAAATTGTTTCTTCTAAAAAGTTTTAGATATCAATATTTTTCTACTAGAAAATTTTTGATTTCAAATTTTTTTCATCGACAAAATTTTTGATATCAAAATTTTTCTTCTAGAAAATTTTTAATATCAAAATTTTTCTTCCAGAAAATTTTTAATATCAAATTTTTTCTTCTGGAGAATTTTTAATATCAAAGTTTTTCTTCTAGAAAATTTTTGATCTCAAATTTTTTCTTCTAGAAAATTTTAATATCAAGTTTTTTGTTCTAGAAAATTTTTGCTAGAAAATTTTTTTCTTCTACAAAATTATTGATATCAAATTTTTGCCTAAAAAAATTTTGATATCAAATTTTTTTCTTTAGAAAATTTTTGATTTCAAATTTTTTTTTAAAGAAAATTTTTGATATTAAATTTTTTCTTAACGAAAATTTTTAAAATCAAATTTTTTCTTTTAAAAAATGTTTGATATCAAATTTTTTTCTCTAGAAAATTTTTGATATCACATTTTTTTCTTTTAGAAAATTTTTGATATCAAATTTTTTCTTCTAAAAAATTTTTATCAAATTTTTCTTATAGACAATTTTTGATAAAACCTTTTTCTTTTAGAAAATTTTTGATATCAAAATTTTTCTTTTAGAAAATTTTTGATATCAAAATTTTTCCTATAGAAGATTTTTTATATCAAAATTTTTCTTTTAGAATTTTCTTGATATCAAAATTTTTTCTTTTAGGAAATTTGTTTATATTATATTTCCACAACATAAAATTATATAAAAATCGAGTGAAAAGTGATTGAGTTATATTAAGTTTTGTAAAATGTGAACTAAACAAGTACTAATTGAAATGATCAGGAAAATTTATAGATATATATATATAAAGTACGTTTCTGTACAATAAACCTAAAGTGCTCCATTTTTCGAAATTATAATAATTGCGGACTTAAAAACGCTTTGATCATCAAACAAAAGTAAAAAGTATAAATTATATTAATTTTATCACAATAACTAAATTTCATAATATTTTTTTATTTACCTACCACAGTCTAAAATTTCAATTAACAATTGCTGTATATTTTACTAGATTTTATTTCAGTTTTTATGACCGTCCCTCCGTCTGTCCATCCATCTAACCACTAGTTAACTAAATTACGCTTTTTTGTTAAAAAGAACGCGACTGCCTAGTGCCTTCGTCAATAAAATCGTATACTATTTATACTTCCCAGTAACTATTTTCGTAAATTTCGGTTTCATCGTTGCTTTTTATTGTCTTCAAAACTTCATCATCATTCTATGAAAGTTGGCTTCCAGTCGTCGGCAGTAGTGTCTTTCTTGTCCAGTTTAATGTCCAAACGTGCTTTAGTAATTACTTGTCTTACAACAGAAAAACCAAAAAAAAAGACTTAATGTAATGAAAAATCTTTCATTATTTTTACTCATTACAATTTACACGTGCTAGAAAGAAAACTATAATAAACAGATGTAAAGAAAGAAATTGGACTATAAAGTGTTGGTAATGAATCACGTTTCTAAAAAGGCGGTAGCAATGAAAAAAATAACATCAAATTTTACTGCCTAAGATATTTATTTAATTAATTAAACTGTGATGTAAGAATATGCAAATTTAAAATCAAAGTTTATCAGAGACGACTATCTTAGTCTATGTCTTAGTCTATGTCTAAGTCTATGTCTCAGTCTATGTCTTAGTCTATGTCTTAGTCTATGTCTTAGTCTATGTCTTAGTCTATGTCTTAGTCTAGGTCTTAGTCTATGTCTTAGTCTAGGTCTTAGTCTATGTCTTAGTCTATGTCTTAGTCTATGTCTTAGTCTATGTCTTAGTCTATGTCTTAGTCTATGTCTTAGTCTATGTCTTAGTCTATGTCTTAGTCTATGTCTTAGTCTATGTCTTAGTCTATGTCTTAGTCTATGTCTTAGTCTATGTCTTAGTCTATGTCTTAGTCTATGTCTTAGTCTATGTCTTAGTCTATGTCTTAGTCTATGTCTTAGTCTATGTCTTAGTCTATGTCTTAGTCTATGTCTTAGTCTATGTCTTAGTCTATGTCTTAGTCTATGTTTTAGTTTATGTCTTAGTCTATGTCTTAGTCTATTTCTTAGTCTATGTCTTAGTCTATGTCTTAGTCTATGTCTTAGTTTATGTCTTAGTCTATGTCTTAGTCTATTTCTTAGTCTATGTCTTAGTCTATGTCTTAGTCTATATCTTAGTCTATGTTTTAGTCTATGTCTTAGTCTATGTCTTAGTCCATGTCTTATTCTATTTCTTAGTCTATGTCCTAGTCTATATCTTAGTCTATGTCTTATTCTATGTCTTATTCTATGTCTTATTCTATGTCTTATTCTATGTCTTAGTCTATATCTTAGTCTATGTCTTAGTCTATGTCTTAGTCTATGTCTTAGGCTATGTCTTAGTCTATGTTTTAGTCTATGTCTTAGTCTATGTCTTAGTCTATGTCTTAGTTTATGTCTAGTCTATGTCTAAGTCTATATCTTAGTCTATGTCTTAGTCTATGTCTTAGTCTATGTCTTAGGCTATGTCTTAGTCTATGTTTTAGTTTATGTCTTAGTCTATGTCTTAGTCTATTTTTTAGTCTATGTCTTAGTCTATATCTTATTCTATGTCTTAGTCTATGTCTTAGTCTATGTCTTAATCTATGTCTTAGTCTACGTCTTAGTCTATGTCTTAGTCTATGTCTTAGTCTATGTCTTAGTCTATGTCTTAGTCTATGTCTTAGTCTATGTCTTATTCCATATCTTAGTCTATGTCTTAGTCTATGTCTTAGTCTATGTCTTAGTCTATGTCTTAGTCTATGCCTTAGTCTATGTCTTAGTCTATGTCTTAGTCTATGTCTTAGTCTATGTCTTAGTATATGTCTTAGTCTATGTCTTAGTCTATGTCTTAGTCTATGTCTTAGTCTATGTCTTAGTCTATGTCTTAGTCTATTCTTAGTCTATGTCATGGTCTATATCTTTGTCTAAGTCAATGTCTTGGTCTTAGTCTTAGTCTATGTCTTGGTCTAATTTGTAGTCTATGGCTTACTCTTAATCTTAGTATATGTCATAGTCTCTGTCTTTAACTATTTCTTAGTCTGTTTGTGTGAGTATATTTGAACATCTGCCTATGATTTTCACAAAAACCCCACATTTACACGATGAGTTTTTTACATAAGATTTACTTTCACAGGTAGACCGGGCAGATCAAAGTGAGATCACAAAAAAATCTTAAGTTAAAAATGAAAAAGTAACTACCTGTTTCGTAATGAAAATAAAGTGTGTTCAGATAAGCGGAAAAAATAAATTTTCTATTAATTAGAAAATATAAATCAATTACATAAAATATCAAATCACGTTTCCAAGTAAACAAGTGTGATTTACAGCTGTTTTTTTTAATTTTTTTACTAGATCTTACAAGATATATTTACATATTTAATATATAGAAAAGCCCCTAGGTTTAAAAGGTGATTAACGAGTATCGCTTTTAACGGTTATTAGACCGCTTTATAATGGATCAAATTTCCTTTTAGCCAGCATTTTGTTGAGGTTTCTAAATTAAATAAAATTGTATTCCTATTAGATTTTAATGGCAAAACATTTATTAGAGATTAAATTGTCAACAAAATGAATAAATTTTGGAAATTTGATATTTTCAAATGGAGGCAAATGCATAAATATTTTTTTAATATTAAAAAAAATGGGAAAAATTACTTTGTTTAACAAATAAATATTTATAGTAAAACATTAAATATTTGTCAAATATATATAGAAAATATATATAGAAAATATTTTGATTTGAAAACTTTAGTTATTATAAAAATGTTTATAAATATTTTCTTGGGAATGGGTTCCCCTTTTATGTTTAACTTTGAACAAATATTTTTCATTTATGATTATTTTCTTTGCATAAAGTGTTGGCGTTTCTTATAATTTTTTCTCAATCACTCAATTTAATATTTGTCGTTCTTTTTAAGTTGCTTTTCAAAAACTTGTAACCTAAATAGCTTTAAGCTATTATCTCCTACCCAGTATTGGAAGAAAAAAACAAACTTAAATAGCTTTAAGCTGTTTCTCTACTTATTCCTAAGAATTATAAAGAAATACAAAAGTACTTATGAGTTGCTGGTAAAATAGAAACACAAAAAGGTTGGAAACGAAAATATTTTTACATTTTAAAATGAAAATATTGAAATATCTGTTCAAAGTATAAGAAAGATTTTAGGCATAGCTGATACTTAAAAGACTCTAGAAAAAACTTGAAGATAGAAAAGTTCAACTGAATCATAAGCCCAAAAGATATGTAAAAAATTTGCGAAAAAAGCCAATAACACTACTAAGAATTACTGAAATCAAAAGTATATAAAATATGTTTATAGAACACTATATCTATGGCTTGGTGCTAAAAGGGCCAATGTCAAAAAATCTAGTTTTGAGAAAATTTGATTTAAAGTTTTTATTTTCAATATAAATTCATAGTAACCTTGCCCAGAAAAACCCTTTATAAATCTGTTCTGAGTTAAGTTAGAGATTAGCTATTGGAGCCAAATAAAAAGGGGTAAAGAAGGGAATATAAAGCAATAAATAACTCAAAACAGCAAAAAATTGACATTGGCCCTTTAAGCCACAGATTTATTGACACTTTTATATTTAGATTTGAAAATGTTAAAAAAAATTTTGAACAACCTTTAACTATTAAACACTTCAAGTAACTCTAGCTCAAATCTGGAAAACTATTATTAAAATGTTTATGAATAAATCAATTTTTATTTGAATTGGTTCTTTGAATTAATAATTTTGTTGTTACACTAAGAAAAGAAAATCTAGAAATCATGGAGGTGTGTCAGTCAGTCACATAAAAACAACAATGTTGTTAATATTATTAATAAATACTGACATAAAACATTTCGAGGTCTATTAATTTTATTGTCTCATACAAAATTAATAACTAAATCAAAAAAATTACCTTTAAGCATAAACAAATTTTTAACCTTTTTTCTAGATCTAAGACAAAAAACCTACAAAACCAATTGGTTTTCAAAAATCTATTTCCCCTTTGACAAATATTTATGGAAAAGCTAGACTAACATTATATAAGAATTTCCAAATTGTCACCATATTTTTTTTTCTTTTGTTGGAAGTTTTTCTTTTTTGATAATTCATTATTCACGCTTTTGTTTAATATCTAGAACCCCCGGATTTAAATGGTGAGACATGTTTTTTAACACCCACTAAATTAAAATGAATAAATCTTAATTTTCAAAATAAAGTCATTTCTAGGCGACATATGAATATTTTGAAGGCATTAATAATTTTAAAGGGGGGAGACTTTAAAATGCAAGAACAAAGTGTTTTATTAAATAAATATTAAATATTTATATTAAAAGATAATTCAAATTTATGTTCATTTATTTATATGGTTTCATAGAATTTATAATGAATGTAAAAATACTCATAAAAATATTGAGAATTTAAAGAAAAATTCTAAGAAATTAAAAATCTGATAAATAATATTTAATTAAAAGAACTAAGACATAAACTAGGACATATGCTAAGACATATGCTAAGACATCGACTAAGACATAGACTTAGACATAGACTAAGATATAGACTAAGACCTAGACTAAGACAAAGACTAAGACATAGACTAAGCCATAGACTTAGACATAGAATACGACATAGACTAAGATATAGACTAAGACATAGACTAAGACATAGACTAAGACATAGACTAAGACATAGACTAAGACATAGACTGAGACATAGACTAAGACATAGACTAAGACATAGAATAAGACATAGACATAGACTAAGACATAGACTAAGGCATAGACTAAGACATAGACTAAGACATAGACAAAGACATAAACTAAGACATAGACTAAGATATAGACTAAGACATAGACTAAGACATAGACTAAGACATAGACTAAGACATAGACTAAGACATAGACTAAGACATAGACTAAGACATAGACTAAGACTTAGACTAAGACATAGACTAAGACATAGACTAAGATATAGACTAAGATATAGACTAAGACATAGACTAAGACATAGACTAAGACATAGACTAAGACATAGACTAAGACATAGACTAAGATATAGACTAAGACATAGACTAAGACATAGACTAAGACATAGACTAAGACATAGACTGAGACATAGACTAAGACATAGACTAAGACATAGACTAAGACATAGACTAAGACATAGACTAAGACATAGACTAAGACATAGACTAAGACATAGACTAAGACATAGACTAAGACATAGACTAAGACATAGACTAAGACATAGACTAAGACATAGACTAAGACATAGACTAAGACATAGACTAAGACATAGACTAAGACATAGACTAAGACATAGACTAAGACATAGACTAAGACATAGACTAAGACATAGACTAAGACATAGACTAAGACATAGACTAAGACATAGACTAAGACATAGACTAAGACATAGACTAAGACATAGACTAAGACATAGACTAAGACATAGACTAAGACATAGACTAAGACATAGACTAAGACATAGACTAAGACATAGACTAAGACATAGACTAAGACATAGACTAAGACATAGACTAAGACATAGACTAAGACATAGACTAAGACATAGACTAAGACATAGACTAAGACTTAGACTAAGACATAGACTAAGACATAGACTAAGACATAGACTAAGACATAGACTAAGACATAGACTAAGACATAGACTAAGACATAGACTAAGACATAGACTAAGACATAGACTAAGACATAGACTAAGACATAGACTAAGACATACCTTAAGACATAGACTAAGACATAGGCTAAGACATAGACTAAGACATAGACTAAGACATAGACTAAGACATAGACTAAGACATAGACTAAGACATAGAATAAGACATAGACTAAGACATAGACTAAGACATAGACTAAGACATAGACTAAGACATAGACTAAGACATAGACTAAGACATAGACAAAGACATAGACTAAGACATAAACTAAGACATAGACTAAGACATAGACTAAGACATAGACTAAGACATAGACAAAGACATAGACTAAGACATAAACTAAGACATAGACTGAGACATAGACTAAGACATAGACTAAGACATAGACTAAGACATAAACTAAGACATAGACTAAGACATAAACTAAGACAAAGACTAAGACATAGACTAAGACATAGACTAAGACATAGACTAAGACAAAAACTAAGACATAGACTAAGACATAGACTAAGACATAGACTAAGACATAGACGAAGACATAGACTAAGACATAGACTAAGACATAGAGTAAGACATAGGCTAAGATATAGACTAAGACATAGACTAAGTCATAGACTAAGACATAGACTAAGACATTGACTAAAACATAGACAAAGACATATACTAAGACATAGACTAAGACATAGACTAAGACATAGACTAAGACATAGACTAAGACATAGACTAAGATATAGACTAAGACATAGACTAAGACATAGACTAAGACAGTGACTAAGATATTAACTAAGACAAAGACTAAGACATAGACTAAGACATAGACTAAGACATAGACTAAGACATAGACTAAGACTTAGACTAAGACTTAGACTAAGACATAGACTAAGACATAGACTAAGACATAGACTAAGACATAGACTGAGACATAGACTAAGACATAGACTAAGACATAGACTAAGACAAAGACTAAGACATAGACATAGACTTAGACATAGAATAAGACATAGACTAAGACATAGACTGAGACATAGACTAAGACATAGACTAAGACATAGAATAAGACATAGACTAAGACATAGACTAAGACATAGACTAAGACATAGACTAAGACATTGACTAAGATATTAACTAAGACAAAGACTAAGACATAGACTAAGACATAGATTTAGACATAGAATAAGACATAGACTAAGATATAGACTAAGAAATGGTAAAAATGGTAAGTTTTTGAAATCTTCGATTTTTTTTATGAATTTTATGAAAAATAAAAATTTTTTAAATTTTTGTATGAAAAACTCTACGACCCTCTGATCATATGAAAAAATTTTCCTATTTAGACTTAAAGAAAATTTTGTGGTAAATCCGCCGGTGTTTCTTTAAACGAACTCAGATAAAATCAATGGAGCGACCTCTGTGAAAATCAGTGATTTTAGAAGAAAAAAAAATAGTATCCAAAGAATTTTAATTTTGGGTGTTTTTGCCCTTAGGGGGCCATAATACAACGAAATTAAATAGTTAGACTTTAAAGTAATTTCTTGTTGACGATTGTTATCATATTTTCGAACTGTCTAAAAGTAGAGATACTCCTTCTGAAGAAGGCCTAACCAACCATCGAAACGCGTCGAGGAAACAAACATTTCTTGGCTTTTATCAATAATTGTCTTTTACATTTATAAATAAATAAATTAATTAGACTGGGATCAAGTGTGAATAATTTTTCTTTTTCAATAATACATATTTACATCTTGACAATTTTGTTATTTTTTGATAAAGAAAAATATTTCTTAGAAACTAAATTTTTCTATAAAATTATTTCCTTTGAAAGTGAGTTTTTTCTATGGTATTTTTTATAGAAAAAATTTTTTTCTTATATAAAAAAATTGTTATACAAGAAATTTGCTTAAAAGTCTTCAATATTTAAATTTCTTTTAAATGATCATTTTGGATTCTATGGTTTTATGAATAATGGAAAAGATCCCAAAACTGTTACGCTTTAAGGCTGATTAAATAGCTATTTTTACTTTTTAAAAAGTATACAATAAAATCTAATTACACTTAGTAACAAAAAAAAAAGGACTAGGACCCCTTCAAACAAAACAAAAAACGTATAAGACCCAGAAAAACAAAGGAAAATCAAATGGTGTTAAAATCAAGGATTACATTGCTATTTTTTCCTCAACAGAATAACAAAACAAAAAAAGGAACAAACCATTTTATTATTCTGACAAACAACGAAAAGGTGCTAAAAAATGGTTACAATAAAGAAAAATTACAAAAAATAAATTATGATGGTGGTGTTTTTTTTTTGCAAAAGGATATTAATAGAAAATGATGTTTAGAAAATTAATGTTAGTCATAACATATTGTTGTCATAATTTGAATTAATAATAGACATTAGAAAAAAGCACACGCATACACTCAAATATTTAAATGCATTAATTACACACGACATTGACATTGTGTGTGTGTGTATGGGTGAATATCAGAACAAAGGAAAAAGGTTGCGGTTGGCATGAAAAACAAAGGGGATGAAGGCAGGGAGAGATGATTTTACCACTACCAACGGAAGTTGTTTCATTTTCAATATAATTTGTGATTCAATAAAGTTGTGGAAAAAGGCGTAGCATTAGATTATTTTTCCATAAGGGCTGGAATTGTGCATTTCTTTTTATTTTTTCGTTTTCGAAAAGCAGCAAAACTAAACGAATAAATACAAAATTTTAGTAGTAAATGCATTTTATGGTCGTAGTACACACTCAGGCTATTTTAAACACATACACTCAAACTGTCTATGTATCTAGATACTTTCTAACTATTCCTCTGTGTAAGAGTGTTTGTTCACTCTACTCCATTTCACTACAAAACAGGATATATGCGGAGTTAACCTTGTTATGGATTTTTTTTTTTTCGAAAAAATGTTCATCCTGTTTTACCAAAAATAGGTATAAAAAGAAATTACTATTTACAGGGGTAGTTTTTTTTCTTCTTTTCTGGGAGTTGTTGTTCTAACGGTTCAATAAAATAGAAGAAGTATCCTTGGGCTTTAAGAGTCTCTATATGTGTATGGGTAAGAGTGCAAGTGTGTTTGCTTTCAAATGTCTGTAGTTTCGGAGTTTAATAAACACAAATTGGAATTTTATGTTTCAAAATAGACGACGAGACTTTGGAATAAAAATTGTAACCAGAAACTTCCCAGCGAGAATAAAATTTTCCAAAGAAAAAATAAATTTAAAAAAAAAAATTTTTCTTTTAACAAAAAATTTTCTATAGAAAATTTTTTATAAAGAAAATTTTTTTTTAGAAAAATTTTTATAACGAAAAATTTCCTATAGAAAAATTTTTTTAAAAATAAAAAAAAAATTTACGAAAAATTCTCTATAGAAAAATTTTTTAACGAGAAAATTCTCTATAGAAAAATTTTTTAACGAAAAATTCTCTATAGAAAAAGTTTTTAACGAAAAATTTTCTATAGAAAAATTGTTTAACGAAAATTTTTCTATGGAAAAATTTTTTTTACGAAAAATTTTCTAGAGAAACATTTTTTTAAAGAAAAAAATTTTTTAATGAAAAATTTTCAATAGAAAAATTTTTTTAATGAAAAATTTTCAATAGAAAAATATTTTTAACGAAAAACTGTCAATAGAAAAATATTTTTAACGAAAAATTTTCTATAGAAAAACTTTTTTAACGAAAAATTTTCTATGGAAAAATTTTGTTAACGAAAAATTTTCTAAGGAAAAATTTTTTAACGAAAAATTTTCTAAAGAAAAATTTTTTTAACGAAAAATTTTCTAAAGAAAAATTTTTTTAACAAAAAATTTTCTAAAGAAAATTTTTTTTAACAAAAAATTTTCTATAGAAAATTTTTTTTAACGAAAAATTTTCGTTAGAAAAATTTTTTTAACGAAAAATTTTCGTTAGAAAAATTTGTCTATAGAAAATTTTTTTTACGAAAAATTTTCTATAGAATATTTATTTTAACGAAAAATTTTCTATAGAAAATTTTTTTTAAAGAAAAATTTTCTATAGAAAAAGAAAATTTTTCTATAGAATAATTTTTTTAACAAAAAATTTTCTATAGAAAAATTTTTTTAACAAAAAATTTTCTATAGAAAATTTTTTTTAACGAAAAATTTTCTATAGAAAAATTTTTTTAACGAAAAATTTTCTATAGAAAAATTTTTTTAACGAAAAATTTTCTAAAGAAAAATTTTTTTAACGAAAAATTTTCTAAAGAAAAATTTTTCTAACGAAAAATTTTCTATAGAAAATTTTTTTTAACGAAAAATTTTCTATAGAAAATTTTCGTTAGAAAAATTTTTTTAACGAAAAATTTTCGTTAGAAAAATTTGTCTATAGAAAATTTTTTTTACGAAAAATTTTCTATAGAATATTTATTTTAACGAAAATAAAAAAAAATTTTCTATAGAAAAAGAAAATTTTTCTATAGAAAAATTTTTTTAACAAAAAATTTTCTATAGAAAAATTTTTTTAACAAAAAATTTTCTATAGAAAATTTTTTTTAACGAAAAATTTTCTATAGAAAAATTTTTTTAACGAAAAATTTTCTATAGAAAAATTTTTTTAACGAAAAATTTTCTATAGAAAAATTTTCTAAAGAAAAATTTTTTTAACGAAAAATTTTTTTAACGAAAAATTTTCTAAAGAAAAATTTTTTTAACGAAAAATTTTCTATAGAAAATTTTTTTTAACGAAAAATTTTCTATATAAATTTTTTTTTAACGAAAAATTTTTCGTTCAAAAATATGTCTATGGAAAATGTTTCGTTAAAAAAAAAAAAATTCTATGAACAATTTTTTTTGGTAAGTATTTTTTGCATGTATATTTCCCATTGGGTTCTTGCTTAAATATTTGTATGGGTGTTGCAAATGTGTAGGTAAGTGCTTTGAAAAATAAACGTGCAATTGTTTATATATGTTTGTGTGTATGTGTGTGTTTGTAAAAATGTTGTTCCCTTTTTATATCCTTTTTGCGTGCTAACAATAACCAAGTTTTTATTACCTACAACAAAACAATTTTTATAATTTTCTGTCTGGCTGCAGACTAAACAACACAAAACAAAACACAAAAAAAACAATATTGTAAAATTTCCAATTTTGTTGAAAATTTCTAATATCATCTTACCCACTAATTTCTAACACAATGTCCTTGTACTGAAGTTTTTGGGTTTTAAATTTTGATCAAATAACCAATTTTTAACTTGACGAAATTCATTGTGTTTCATTTGAAATTCAATTGCATTATTATACAATTTTCAAATTTAGCTCATAATTTTTGTTTTTTTTTTCTTGTGTTAAGTGAAATAAAAAAGGAAACAAATGAAAATTTTTCAGATAAGCAAAGAAAATCCAGGAGTGAAAACTTCGTGCTAAATTGTGGAGTTAAAACAGCCAAGAATGTATTCGTTTGAGGAGGCTTGTTGGCTTTTGGATTTTAGCTTTTGTCTGGAATTATTAATTTGATAAAAGGAAAAAAACGAATGATTGTTGTTAAACAATTTATTTGTATATATCCTAAAAGACAATTTCATAGAATTTCTAAGTAATTTAAAGGTATTTTACTACTAAACTCTCCTCCCTTTTCCTTTGTTTGCCTTTAAATGTTTGGAAAATTTTTTGAAAAATTTCTTTTGTTTACCATGAATATTTAAAGACATGATTTGCATATGTAATAGTTAAAGATTATTTGGCTTTAATAGACTCTATTAAACAAAATAATAAACTGAAAATAATAACTTTTTTAATAAATTAATTGAACACGATTCAAAATCGTAAATAAAGATATAGCTCGACTTTACAATACCCTTCTACAATTCCGTCAAATATTTACAATTCTTGTAACAGTTACAATCTTTCGAATATAATATCATTTCCGACAGAGGTTTCTGATACGGGACCTAGTCTAGAC